>JAQISU010000087.1:3395000-3695000 GCA_029339505.1 Unio delphinus
ATTCATATATTCTGTTACATGGTCAGGGTGCTTGTTAGATATGTG
This sequence comes from Unio delphinus, assembly GCA_029339505.1. Classification (NCBI taxonomy): domain Eukaryota; kingdom Metazoa; phylum Mollusca; class Bivalvia; order Unionida; family Unionidae; genus Unio; species Unio delphinus. The sequence goes on from JAQISU010000087.1 coordinate 3,395,046, forward strand.
GGAAGGTCTAGCTGTCTTGGGCTGCGCAGCAATGAAAACGAACGTTCTCAGTGACACTCAAGATAATTCATTTACTGTCTTTCCAAATCTTAATAGTGAAAGATTAAGATAAACAATAGCCTTATTTAAGTTTTTCTCTGAATATTGTTTCTGCTTTCTCACTGATGTCGTTTGTCCCGTCTTGATTCGCAATTAGTAGCATTTATGCCTTGTAATCTATCATATTCGCATACCTCTTGTAAATATACTGAACGAGGTAAATGATTGATACATTAATAATAATACAACTTATGGGCAATTTACATCTCTTTCTCTCTCTCCCCCCTCTCTCTCTCTCTCTCTCTCTCTCTCTCTCTCTCTCTCTCTCTCTCTCTCTCTCTCTCTCTCTCTCTCTCTCTCTCCTACACACAGACGTACAACAAGAGCTAAAGATTTTTTATGAAATCTGGGAGATAACAATGAATTTGCGCTAGATGAACAGCATTAACGTAAACTTACACAAAAAAACCTAGAGAAAGCCGATCTGTATAATTTATGTGGATAACCTAGATAAATCCGATCGGTATAATGTATGTGAATAGCCTAGAGAAACCCGATCGGAATAATGTATGTGGAAAACCTAGAGAACCCCGATCGGTATAACGTATGTGGATACTATCCGCAAGAGGTTTCTATAGAGCTACAGAACATCATAAACACATGGTTGCATTTGTATAATGTATGTGGATAACCTAGACAAAGCCGATCGGTATAATGTATGTGGATAACCTAGAGAAAGCCAATCCGTATAATGCACGTGGATACATTCCACAAAAGGTTTCTAGAGAGCTATACAGTATCAACTAAACATGGTTGCATTTTTAAGCTGTGACAAGTAAAGCCAACCCGTAACTTCGCTGTTTATGCGACACATACATACTCAGATTCGTCTCCATTACATTATGGGGGGGGGTCGGAGTATCTGTGGGGGTGTCTTATTAAAATTTATATAGATTAATACATCGATGTTTAAATATTGTTTGAATATCTCTCTCTCTCTCTCTCTCTCTCTCTCTCTCTCTCTCTCTCTCTCTCTCTCTCTCTCTTCGATACGGAATGTGCAAACACATGAACTATACCAGTATCTATTTATAAAGGATGCATGTGTTAAGGTAGGCAAAACCAAGTGTGCTTTTCAGTACGATGTTTCATAAATGTGTCCTTACCAGCTAGTTGTTAACGAGTTTGACTAAGCTACTTCTACTTCTACTATGACTATGCTACTTCTACTTCTTTATTCTCTATTTCACTGTATATATTGAACGTGATGTGCTGTATAGGTCAATACATATATATATATATATATAAAGTTAAATTGAACTCACTTGCCTCTCTCCTTCTCACAACCAATTAAAAAAAAAAAAGCTTGTCAATATGAATTTTTTTAAATAACCATACTAATTAACATAATTGGTGAAAATCTCCACTTATAATATATATTATGTTAATAACTTTATTAGAGGAATAAATGTTAGAAATTTCTAAAACATTCGACAAAGCCACTGGCTTTAATGAAGAGACGCTTCATGCTTGACGAATACACAACAATGGTTCCTTGCAATGTTGGGTTCCTCTTGTGACGTCGCACTGCCTGAGATCACGGAAACTGCCGAAGTTGTACTTGATTTACGGAGAATATTCATGACATGTACATTTAAAGTAAATATCTCGACAACCGTTGTTCGCATAGGTAGAAAATTTTCAAATATTACATAAATCATTATATTTAATAATTTCGAGTAAAGTGATACGGGGGTCTCAGGTCTACCTTTAAGACCTGACAAAACTATTGATTTTTCCATAAGGCTGACAAATTTACCTTCATTGCAACAAAATCGAACTAATTTACTTGTCCATCTTTGATTTGGTTCCAGGTTTCTTATTCGATTTAGTCGAGTTACCCACGGAACCAGTCTAATTTTACGGCAGTACATCAGACGTTTTAAACTGCATATTTTTTTCATGCAAAGCACTCCATGATTAAACTGTTGATAATATAACTTTCACCAAATAGCTACCAGCAAGCGATACATGTTAGAGACGAAAAGGAATGCAAGCCTCTTAAAAAGTGTTATCAATCAGTTTTGTACTGATAGTATAAATGAATATTCTGATACGTCTAAATAAACGCAAAAAGACTCGCAGCTGAGCCCGTATCATGGTTGGGGATATGATTTCCTTCCTCAAGTAAAATAAAAAAGAATTCAAAGAATTAGTTCAGTGAAGAGATAGGATACATAATCATTGAGCTGCAAATGGCTTAGAAATGAAGTTTGTGCAACTTAATTTGAAGGGCTAATAAGATCTGCATGCACTTCACAAACTATCCTGTTGAACATAATATTTACCATTGCTGCATTAGTTTTGATTACAGAACATTTCAAATATATGTTTTCCAACTTTACAAAGGCAGTTTATGATATTTTGTTACACATTACTTAACACTGGAGATACTTATCGGTAAACAAAATCAGCTGCCTTACTAATATGGTCTTGTTAATGTTAGTTGGCAGATCAGACCCAGCATTGTCTCGTTAAATAAATGAAATGCATCAAGATCCAGTAATAAAGTCTTTGCCAGAATGCAACAAAACAAGCCGAATATCTCTGGGACATTATGAGTATGGATTAGGCATATTTATTGTTCAACAGGTAATAAACCTCTTTTGTAGATAATGATAATTATGTAATTGTGTAAGCCAAATGTTAAGTATAGACCACTTCCTTGATAACTCCTAAACCAGTTTATAACATGGTGTCCGGTGTGGATACAGATTTTTCTCCAACGAAAATATATTTGAAATCATCTTTCAAAATATGTCGAATGTGAACAAATAATGATAAGAATTGGTAAATTGAATCTTTATATATTTCTAGGTTTATCATAAAAAATGGTGATTAATGCCCATAAAGATCAATTCCATATTGTGAAATGTGCACGTTCTAAATGAAATATCGCATATTATGTTAGGGTTTATTTGTAGATAAAAAGGCATCATTACACTGTAAATAAAGTCTGGTGAAATATCGATCTATAAAAATGTCTGGTAAATGTTTACAGGTGCCAACATAGAATGAAATAAGCACCAATTAAATGTTTTTCGATGTGACATTCTAGTCTTTATTTTCGTTTCAGTATAAACGTTATAATTGCAACATATTCTTTTCTATGAAAACATAAAAAGACTCAATCAACTGTCACATCGAAACCCGTGAGTACTTCTGTGAGAACCTAATTACCTGCCGAATTTGTTTTGTTCAACAGTTTGGTAAAGCGTTTGTTGCATTAAACTAACTAATTGAAAGAGACCTGTGTTGTTTTATCCCATTAAATATGTATTTTGCATTGATCGATCAATTAACATAGTTTCTTGAACAGAGTCGAACTTTTGTAGTAAATAATGTGTCTAATTTGGATCAAAAACAATGAAATTAGAATGTATCCAACTCCACACAAAAATTAGTGGCGTAGTAAACAATGTGGGAAGTGGTACACCTGTTAAGCGAACAGAACCCATGTGGTATAATGCTTTCGATGATCTTAGTTTACTGTATTTTATCCTGAAATTAATGTTACTCAATGAGAATAAAACAAAAACTACGCCATTATGAAGAGATATGTATTTATAGTTAATCTCAGCACGATTATAAGTGAGTATTCAACACTATAATCTGACACCACCCAGCCACCTCATTTGCCTTCGTGTCGATCTTTTAATTGGTTTTATTTTATAGGTCTCTCAATATATTATTCGCGCCACACTTATACAGAACTTACTGGTTTTGGACGGCGATCTGCGCGTGTCATCGAGGGAGAGGTGTAATGAGTGAGCATTTCACAAAGCCAGTTATTTGTTTCCAAACACACCTGTCAGAGAAGTTGTACAGGTTATATATTTACGATTTTCACATAGGCACCTTGAAATCTTCATCCATCGAAAGAATCTTTAACGACCCTATTGCTTTGAATCGGCAGGTTCTGCTATTTTTGGAGCAACCCAAGTCTAGGTTAACAAAGAGAAAGAAAACGAAAAAAGCAACACAAAACAGATCATCATTATTTAAGAATATAAAATATAAAATGTCTCATGTTTATGTTGATATCAAGGTACAAAAAATAAACATAATACATGTATCTGTTTACAGAAGCCTTAGATCCTAAATTGCACAAATCGAATATTTTAAATTGCATATGCCACCAATCTGCAAGTCTCAATTGATGCATAGTTCTACATTTATGTGATGTTGCTGCCGCAACAGCAAACATGCATTTGTTTTAGTCTTTCATATTTGGTCCTTGGCAGCAATTTCAACATGTGCACATTTCATCAAAGGAAGGTAGCACCAGATTTGAATAAAGGCAATGGAATCTGATTGATTCAAGCATTTTTCATAGTAATTGGAGCACACTTATTGTGGCATAAAAGATTTTATATTGCAGGGGAAAAATTGTTTCATACTGATGGATGCTACTAGCGGCAGCATAAAATGCAAATTAAATTATCAATCATTTGAATCTAGATATATGACAAGTTAATTAAAGATTTCTCTCGGGCAATATATTTATGAATTTTTTATTTTGGTTCTTGTTTTCATTTCCATGTGAATAGGCTCATCCCCTTAGTAGCCTCAGCTAGTCTTGATAGTTTTATCATACAGACCAAAACCCAGGCCAATTTAAGGACATGTACATGTACAATGTAGACAACAACAACATCTATGTGCTACTAGCGACAATATTGTAGTGAAAAATTTGGTACGTGGTGTTCGTTGACAGTTTTTTATAGATCAACATAGGATGGATTATAACATAAACATGCAAGTTGTCAATATACAAATCTTTATTAGATTAGATTCATTGTTTCATCTTTATTTAATAACAAATTTCCAGTAGTGTTAGAAAAATTAAATATTTACTTCATGGCATCATATGAGCTAATGGTAAACTCATTACACTGGGGGGCAGGGTACACATTTATATTCCATTTGTTTTCAAATGTACTAATTAAAATTTTTTTTAAACCAACTAAGAAAGGTATTATTCTTTGCAGTCTGAACGTATATTTTGTATAGTAAATATATAGTGTGAATCACTATGGATCATAACGCAAAAGTTGGGCTTGTTATAGGAGCTCTTTACCGCACCTAGATCTAGCGCATATTTATATGATTTGTAATCCCGAAGTTTTCCATTGTTACTGAAGTTCGTGCCATGGCCATGGGACTGAAGAGAAATCATTTTGGCTAGCATGAATCATTTTGGCCTTTTTGTTTTGAGGAATGTCATGGGTCATGTGAACAATCAATATAGTCACTTGTCAGGTTATACCTGGCGTTCCACAGTTGTATTATACTCGATACTCAGTTTCTATTTATGAGAGAAGCATAGTCTTAGTGTAGAGAAAATCAATTGAAGAACTTAATGTAATAATAACTATTAGATAACCTGTGTAATATAAGCCAGTGTCAAGTTCGGTTCTTAACAAATTTAACAATTTCCAAAATAAGTCACATTCTTCTCTGACACTAGCTATGCTGATATAACCATGTTTGGTTTTGTAATTATACTGAATTATTGCAACACATTTGTGTCAGGTACTTCAAAAGAAACTAGAATACTTCCAGAGAAGTTGAAGTAGTCCTCAGCACCAGGGACGTCCATACTATCAGGCTTTAAGATACTTATACTATAGCCCGGTACCTCATAGGGTATGTGGTCCTGTAAGCAGTCGATATACTGAAGTCATACTGTGCATTGTGCAATCAAAAGAACTTCTGTATATTTCACTCCATACACATAAGCCTGCTTGTTAACATTTTTAATGGTACAGATACGTTACCTATTTAAATATTTAGGAGTAAAATCTGATCGTTGTAGTGATATAGTTAGTTTTCATCGAACAATTTATATTTGCTTTGAAATCTTGAGATAGCGCATTTTTGGATCACACCAAAGATTTTAGATACCATAAAAGAAGGAGATAATGTTAAATGCCATCAGGTATGAACTAGTTTACATGCACAGCGAGAAATTATTTTACAGAATTGACAAACTATTACCAGTTTGCAAACACCATTAAAGATATTAGAATGATATGAGGAAACATTTGGAAACATTTTAGTGCTTTGGTGTCGGAAAAAGCCACAAAAACAATGATATGTTACTGCAATCAAATGGTATTACTTTTTAAAATTCAAATGAGCAAATAGTTTCAATGATTATTCAATAAAATAGCTTCCAACATTAAGGAACCTTGTTTAGGATTCCTCAATATAATTGTAGTGGCCAAATAATTTAAAACTGTTATTATGCAGGGCATCTCATCCTGATCAATATTTTTTAGTTTTTCTGACAGTTATTTTGTGTGGAGTAATGCTGTAGTACAAAAGGATACCAGTATTACTGCCAGACAAATTCCCATAGCAGTTTCATGAATCAAACAATTACACTGATCTTTTGTCAGAAAACAAGAACAATCTGCCACTTATAAACAAAAGAAAACACTGAGACAACCAGCTGCCCAAACAAATCAAAGGTGAAATGAATGCTGTGGTGAAAAGTATGTATTTATGTTTTGGTAAGCTGAAACACAAAACTAAAATGTATCAACAACGGTCATTTAAGCGAATAATAATATATGCTGGTTATGTGATTTGCATAATTAAAGACGCGTTTCATTTCATATGCTTAATTTACATCACTCTGTTGTATCATTTGTATCTCTGAAATAACGTTTAAAAATGCTTGAGCGCATGGGTCATTTAAGCGAATAATACTATGTGCTGGTTATGTGACTTGTATAATTAAATACGTGTTTCAAATAAAATAGCGGTAGACGTCATTGTGTAAATGTGATTTGAAAGAATAAGATTTAGTAAAGACGATGAATAATGCAAAAATCTGCCTATTTTTTTGTATAAATACTGGTTTGTTCACTATAGTATGGTGTCGGTTGCCCCGTTAACTCCAGAGCGCTCCTTGAATTATGGAAATTTTATATAAGAAACATTTGATAATATGCACATGCAAAATGATAATATATATTTACAGTCATTGTAGTTTATTAACGTTTTTTGACGTAAATGAACAAGAGCTAGTCACTGCTGTGTGCAGTATGGCGATTTGACAATTGTGACTAACATTTGCTTATATATGTAAGATATGGGACATCGAAAATGCTGAATGTTTTTAATGCAAATAAATCTTGGAGCAAGAAATAATTATCTATTCATGTCCCAAGACTTGCAGTCATTATGTTACTGTGGCCTGAGTAAATGATTCAAATCATAGTGCCATATCCAAATTAAGATTATCCTGACATTTAGTTTTAGGGTATGTCATTTCACTCCCAAATCCATCAAAATATATATTCTCATCACTTTTATCATTGGCCTGATTGTTGTATGAAACCACAACATAAGTTGATTGTAAAGATAGAAGCAATATGCACTTTTATTACCAGTAAATCATGAGCTTGGCTAGGTATTTCACAATGATAATTTATCAAAATTTATTTGCATGGTTCTGAAAACTGAAAATGAGTTAAAAGGGTGATATATACATAATCTTAATACCGTCTGCTTGATCCACCAAACTTTATTATTTATATTGACTTTATGTACGTAAAGTGATCTCACTTGCATCCAAAGCTTATCGCTCCAGTCATGTTGCTACCTTCAGAATTCGGAATAAACTGCACTCCAGTTTGTATGTAATCCTGTAATGCATACAAATTAGTAAATGTTTTCAGTAACCTGGTCTAAAAAACAAACTGATGAATTTAATAAGGTCTTAACAGACTTCTTCACTGTCAGTACTACAAACACTGATTACATCAGCGGGTGTCTAGCAAGAAAAAGCTTTCATGTATTTTCTCTATATAATTTATTTGCGACCAGTTTGGAATGCAATTGATACTTTCTTATCCCTGTGTTTTGAATTGAAATATACAGCTTTGTTAATGTTCAGTAATTATTTCCAGTGTAACGTTGTGCACAAAATACCTTTTCAGCAAATTTCTAATCTGTGCATTCCATGATTGTCACAGAATTAGGCGAAAATTGAATTTATTTCTTCTTGAATTACAAACTAATCTCATCATTTTTTTTCTTTCGTCGTACATGCGTTACCTGGGGTGAATAAGTGGTTTTTTCCAAGGTAAGCGACGTGTAACGATTTGCATGTGCCTGACTACGAATCACTTGAAGTCAGGAACATTAGAATCACAGGGTGCACGGGAATTTTGCAGTGAATTCTGCTCACCTATTTGAGGATATATAAGGCAGAATATTTATGTCAATATTACGGGTCCAAAAGTATCTTATCACAGGATAGATAGCTCGTCAATCTTTCTTCAGCCAAAGGGGTGAGTGCTAAATTTATATTTCATTTTATTGTTAATTTTTTTCAGTTTATCATTTCATGTAATGATGCCTTAATTACAATGCAGATTTAAAACGTGGAATATTTGGAATTACTAGTCACTATTAGACTTTAAATGCAATAGCGTAATCTAAGTTGTAGATTCTTTTAGATAAAACTATTATTAGTTCGGTTTCTTTATTGTAGCTGATATTGTAGCGGAACATCTCTGATATTGTAACGGAACATCTCTGATATTGTGGCAGAACGTAGCTGATTTGTAGCGGAACGTCTCTGATTTGTAGCGGAACGTCCCTGAATTGTAGCTGAATGTGATTGATTGTGCCGTGATTGTGCTGTTTAATTGTGAGATCCAATTGAGGTATCTGACTGTCCGTCTGTCGGACTGTCTGTCCGTGTACATCTGTCGTGATGTGTAAATATCCGGAAATCTTTAAGTCTAAATGTCATAGTGTCGGAGCTGTCTAGAGGTGTAAACATCCGGGGTGGCATCTAAGTATTTGGGAGCGTTTGTTCAAGTAGATGCTGTATGCTGTCTGCACGTATAACTGTGGTGGATCCGTGAAGGGCAAGTGACCGATAAAAGTATTGAGTCAACCCTAGGCATTCGGAGAAGCTGGGCGGCGATTCAACAGTTGGTGAATCGTACGGTTATACAGGATCGAGACACACGTGCGTGTTGCAATTGTAGTTACAATTGAATACTTTGTTATATTACACATAGTTACTTCAAATCACAGTAGTATTTCAAGGGATTACATGAATCTCAATAAAAGTTAGCAACTTGATTAGAATCTCATTAAAAGTTAGAAACTTTATTAAATACATGTATATGTTCGTGCTAGTTGTCGCAATCCATACGTGCGATAGTATAGTTTGATGTTTGTATTTGTTATCGCAATTTATACTTGCGTTAATATAACTTTTGTGAAGGTTCCTTGGATCTGTGTATAGTCCAGGAAATTCCTTGTATCTGTGTTTATTTTGTTTTAATATTTAATTTATTTTTGAATTGTGAATGGTTGTGGAATGTGATTGTGGGTTGAATGCATGAGTTATTGTGTTGATACATCATTATGTTTCATTTATAATTTATTTCATGAATTTACATTATCTTTCACATATTGTGTTTGTGTTGTTCATTTAATCCACCATCCACTCGGTAACAATTATGTTACAATGATAATGGTCAAGTCTTCAGAGTAAAGCTTTTAATGTTTTTAATTTCCTCTTTTATTTTGCTGTGTCTGGACGAAATTGTGACACAATGGTCAGCAGAATGGACTCAGAATCAGAGTAGTGCAGATTTGAATCCTGTCAAAATCATCTCTGGTCAGTAGTAGTTAGGTTTTTCTGGGCGTTTTACTTTGCTGTCTCTGCCTTCGTACTAAATAGTCTTTCATGGCATTAAACAACAACAACAAAAACATGATTGTGTCTGGTATGAATACTGTTTATAAAATTTGATATTGTGATCATTTGAAAAATCTTTTCTGCCTCAAATGGACATAAATTGCTTTTAGATCATAACATGATGACCATTCATTAAGCTGGGAAATACAGCTTATATTGTTTTTAATTTTACATACAGATAAAGGAGAAATATTTGATGTCCTAAAAAATCACTTGTCGCAGTGTCAGACGTTGTTAAATAATATGCACACTGTCTGTATAGAAACACGAACAAAGATATTTAATGAGAGAAAGACAATAAGACAAAACATAAAAAAGCATCCAAATTGGTTGATTTAGAATAAGCTTTATTGTCATGCCTTTATTACTGCTATGACCTTTTCATAATATTTTAAATTTGTAAGTATTGCCTGTAGTTATCTGGCACAATTGTACACCGACATTGGATGGTAAAATGTTGATTCTTCTCTGGCGCTTTTTTAAATAATCTTTTACAGAAATATTTATCAAGATGGTCCCCATTTACTTCATAAATCTCACTGCATCATTTAAAATGGATGCGAGAGTAGTTACGTGCAATCTTTGTTCTCATGGTACTGGGGAAAAAGTCAGGAGAAGTGAGAAAACTTCACAAATGAAACGTCCGTGATGTTGTTAAATATTGATAATAAGATAACAGAAACAACTAAGGAATTGTCTGCCACCACTTGAGAAAAGATTAAAACAGTTACGTAACTGAGTTGTAACTGAACTGATCATGATTCAATAGATTGATGTCTGACCAGAAAATTCAGATCAGATCATTTGGGTGCTTGCCACAGGCATAATTTTATTATAATTCCAAATACATTAGATTTGTTCAGTATAGTTAGTTCACAAACTAGGTAGATGTTGGCTTCTTTCTTACATGGAAGGCATTAAAATCAGTGTAGCATCTCAATAAGTCATCATGGAAGCATTATAGGATATCCACTTGCCATATAGCCTAGCAAGCAAAACAGCTGTTACAATGAGTCATACTGGCATGTACTTGATACGAAACTTATTTATTTCTCAGACACTACAAGTATTAGCATTATTATGTCTTTAATATGATGACCGATGAGATGAAACTACAGCATTGGTGAAATTTCACCTAGTACTCGCCATTCGCATTGCTATATGTTTATCACATTTTGGGTCCAGTAGTCCCATGATATCAACAATAACACATTTCAAATGTAGAAAAGTAATCATAAATATCAAAAGAAAGTTGAACAATGTTTGCAATGTATATAAAAAAACTAAAGAATATAAGATTGTCTTTATATTTATTCTGAGAATATTCATGATTCCTGTAGCATGTTTAAGCAATGGTTTTGTAGTATGATGTGATGTCTTGTTGACATGTACTTTCTACTTGATAAATCTGGCTCTTTCCTTGCTGCTGCAACAGCAAACGTTTAGGAGGAATTAATGTGTTGAAAAATATTTTCTCCTGTTTGGTGTTTACAAAATGTGTGTTGCTTCTGTTTGATATTTAATAATTTTGGAACATTACAACGGGGTCTGCCGTTGATGTGATGTGACTATTAGACTTGGGACGTCTTAGGCTGAAACGTGTTTGTAGTCATGTGATAAGCAATGCAAATTGCAAGTACCATGTCATGTTTCATCAATGATGAAGTTTCATCGTGCCTGTCAGCGAAATAAAGACATTAAAATTATAAATATTGCAATTTCTTAGAAAATAAATCATTTATAATAAGGCATTCCTTGTTTTATGTATTAAGAAATGAAACTAGAACTTAGGGACTGTTTTTTTGCATTACAAGCAGACATGTTGATTTTACGAAAAATGTAATCCTTGTTTATACAGTAGTATATAACTTTGAATGTACTGTTTTATCAATATTGAAATTAACTCTTTGTAATAAAGCCATTTTAAAGGATTCATTTGTAATCAAAAATTGTCTTAAATGGTTGATAAATATTGTAGTTCTGGTTGTTACTGGCTCAGAATAATTAGGGGTTCAAATACTTAATACATGTACTACATTTTCCAAAACATAACTAGATTTATGTGTCCTCTATTTCATCCTGACTCTGAAATGTATAACGCTTCATCAAGCAATGGTGTGCATTTTAAAAGATGAGCCTTTTATTATTTGTTGTAGTTTCATCACTATCATTCTTGTACTGCATAACTATTCAATGAATAGTCAGACGTTCCTGTTATCAATTGGATTAATTTATGCTATTCATAACATTTTGCACTAAGCCTAATTGATTGGTACTTTTGCATGAGTATGTCTGTCTGCCAGTAATTATAGTAATGTAATGTTTTGCTCACTATTATTAAAGATATGAATTTTTCTTAACATGTATCTTGATCTGCATAATGAAGTGCGTTTTGAGTTTACAGTATTTTAAATAATCTCATCAGATCTCTTGAAAATCGCTTGTATTCAAGTTCACTGTAAGACACAAACGGACGAAAATTATGTTTCATAAATTGTTTGACTTCACAAAATACAAACCCATCATCAATGCTAACTTATGAAAAATATGAGAAACCAGAAGGACGCTGAGACTTTATAAATATGGACTTTAAAATTTCAGAATAAACCTGTTTTAAATATTTAGTTGATTTTATTTGCTTTAGACACAATAAACACAGTTTTAGAAATTCAAAGATTTTAATATCCCAAGAATAAAAACTCAATCTCTGGATTGATCTACCAGATCAATTAAGAAAACAATCAATTGTACAATCCTGCTGTAGCATGAGGGGCACTTACGCATGCAAAAAAAGAATTGTGTGGATAGAAGTGGATGCAAAACAATATGCTAAATTATCATCGTAACTTTGAATAGTAAGCAACACATACTAACATGTAGTGAAAGCAGAATCTGCAGCTACGATATTCTACGTCAGAGAATCATACATTGTACGTATTAATGTACATGTCTAAAGTATATCATGAATAGCTGAAGTACACCAGATTAACGTGTACACACCAAATCATCTTGATGCATCCATAACAGTAAATATGTAATAATTCCAATGAAAATATCGAAACAGTGGTATAATATTCAGCCATTATTGCACACATCATTACATGTCTGAAATCAATATACCAAAAATAACTGAAAAATTACATAAGGATTGATGAAGCACATTTATTGTTAGGTATGGATGCACACGACTATCGCAGGGTCATTAAATGGTATCGGCAGATATTTCATACTGATATAATCTGAATACTTTCTTGGTTTTGAAACATTGATATGATTTTCGGATACTGTTGTCGTTGCACAGATGTTTTTTCTTGTCAAGATCTAAATTTCAAGCTAATTGTATTTAACACTTAATCCTTCCAGTTCGTCAAGTTTCTCTATATTATAAAAGTAAAGGTTATATTTCTGTGTAATGTTATCCATTTTAAATACCCACTAATTTCCTCTTAGACATATTTTGTTTGACTGGCTTCAACAACAATAATTATTAATGAATAAGGGATTCCTTTTTATTGCAAATGGGCAACATACTTTAACAATCAGTTAATTGTGTGATGATACCGTGACAACACCACAAAGGTGTATGATCATGCTGGCACCTTTATTTCTGATTTTGTAAGTTATAATTCCATAATTTGAAAAACCTTTAATTTTGTTACGTGCTTAGGCTCGAATAAACAGTAACATAGAAACAATGAAAATAACAAGCTTCTAAAACTTAATAAACAATTTATTGAGTACAAATATTTTTTCAGAAAAGAAAAAAAAACTTACGGTGTTAAGAATCAATTCCAAAATTAATCCAAAAATAATCCTAATATTATCCACTAGAGAAACTGTAAAACTCCTGATACTAAAATGTCCAAATAATTCTAAGTTCGACTTCCAGCGATGTATCCAATATGGAAGACGATGTCACTTGATGAAATAATTTCTTGCTAATGAAAATCTATGAGCAGATATTCTTTTCCAGATAACGAACAAAATAATTCCTCTTGCTCCAAACAAATTGACACAATTTCCAGTACACGGTAATTAAAAATAACTCAAGAAGATGACACAACTTAATATTCTAAAAACCCAATTCTTCTACTGAATAGCTTGCTTCAAAACATAATTTATATAGCTTGTTTTTTCGTAAACAAGAAAGGGGTCACGACCTTCCAGAATCTCTCAGAACAATTTCACGTTCAAGAAATCACGCAAACAGCGTATGACCCAACTAAATTAGCAAGATGTTTATACTTTACTCCATTTTGTCCTTGGAACCAACCAATCATTTTAAAAGCTTGTTTACAACTCTGAAGCCTGGTCAGAAATAGGTTCAACACATGGTGTTTACACTGTAAAAGTACAGGTCACCACCCCCCCCCTTCAATAAACGAATCTTAAAACTTAAAATGCCAAACAGACAAACAATAAAAATAAATATAAATGACTTATATACGTAACAGTTTCAATACAGGTTTTGATTACTAGCAATGACTTGAATAGACTAATTTATAAATATTGGTCTTTTTTACCAACCAATAGTTTATTTGGTGCTGGGTCATTCATTCCAGTTGAATATCATATATAGATATATATATATATATATATATATATATATATATATATATATATATATATATATATATATATATATATATATATATATATATATATATATATATATATATATATATATATCTGCTATAGTTTGAACACTGATTGTACTCATAATTTATCGAAAACAATCACTAAAGATAATTACTTTATTGCTGATGTGACAGTAATAATAAAGTTAACAGTTGCCGGTTCTCTGGTGAGCTGACATCTTTAAAAAAAAACATTTGTGGTGAATTGTTTAAATAAAGTTTGTGACCATACCAGTTGAATATTTATCACATATTGTTTGCATTGAAATATCGATCTGTATTATGTTACATTAGCAAAATAGATAGCTGTAATTAAGCGATCAATAAATTGTTCATCTGCTTAGTTGACATATTTTTGTAACACATTTCCATTCTTTCAATGCTATTTTGTTTCCCAATTCAGTTCACGAAATAGAGATTTATATAGTTTATATAATATATGCACAATTGATTATTATGACATACAATGCTGGACTTTTCCATTTTTATTGATCAGTAAAAGTGCTGAAAACCATCTTATGTAATGGCACATTATTGAAAGCGTCATTTGACTGAAAACTGTTAGTGCTGACAACTATCCTTGAACATCATGTACTGGCACATTATTGAAACCATAATTTGATATAAATATTTGTGTATGGTATAAATTTGTATGGGCATATCCCATCATTCCTATTTTCCCTCTAAAATCTTGGAAATAATCAGCAAAATATTGTTGTATCTCCTGCATCAAGGCTGATAAATTAGTAGTATGGCCTTTGGTTAAACATCCGTTGTGCTTGTCATGCTCATGTTTTGCATGCTTATGCTTCTGAAAGCTTGTACTAAAATTATTTGCATGTGCATACTTGTAAGTTTCATTGCGCATGTAATGTTTTGGTATACAGCACAGATTAAATACATTTTTTCCTTTCCAGTGTTGCCCACTAGCTTTGTATTGTAAATGGTTTCCCATTAACTGCTTCGCCCATTGCATGCATACGACTTTTGTAAATAAGATCCCTACTGTAAACTAATCTGAATTTGTAGAGATGTGATCAGTCTGTCATTCAAGATGACCGTCATCATTAACAATAGACAAAAGTAAAAAATGTCAAATTATCCAATTTAAAAGAAATTGTTGGGACACAAATAATCAACTTTAACACAAGTCTTGAGCCACATTTGATTTTGCTGATGATGTACCTAGGGCCACACAGTTTATTGAAACTATTGGTCTTAAAATATATATCAGACAGAAATCAAACCAACAATTTAATCACAATTGAACACGTAATTATTTCCCTAGAATACAAAATGAAAATTCGAATTTAATTCCAAAAAAATATAGATGTCCTATCGCAAGTAAAATAAATAAGGTTCCAAATAAATTGCAATTTCCTTGAATGTCTTGATATACCAGACTGCATGTGGCCTAGTGGTTTGAACATCCGTCTCGGATGTGGGATGTCGCAGGTTTGAACTCTGGTCGAGTCATACTAAAGACTTAAAAATGTTACTAGCAGCTACCTCGCTTTTCGTTCAGCATTAAGAGTTAGGATTGATCGACCAGGTGTCAGGATAATGTAACTTGGTGGGGCTATAAACACAAAACATCATGAGATACCAATAGTCTTGAATTTCCTGGTAGTCCATTGATGCAATACAGAATATCTTTGAATGAATTCACGAAAGTCCAAGCGATGTATTAAACCAAAGACAATCAGTAAATCCCAAAAAAATTGAAATAATTACCCTCGAATAATGATTTCAACACAACTGTAAACTTGAAAGTTTTGCTGCAACCCTTCTCAAGCAAAAAAAAATGTATTTCTTTATCAACTCCCACTTAATACAAATTTTCAGTTGACCAAAAACAGACAAAAATGTGGATCACTCCAACAACAGCAAAACTGCTTGATTGAAAGCAGGGCTTGACCTTGAAGCTCAAATAAAAACATTATCTTGTTAAAAACTCACAATTCATGTACAAATATCAGGTACTAAAAAGCTTCAGAATCCACAATCTTTGATACAGGTTGAGCATACAGTATAAATGATATATACATAACAGGTGTTAAACTGTCTTGTGCTTGGTTTGCAATAAGAACTGTTGACCCACAGAACTATTTAATTATTATAATATTAGCATTTCAGTGTTGTTTATACTGAATGCATGGCCACTTACATGGATGATGTTTATTACTTATCATTGACTGTGGCATTAGTGCTCATAATTTGCATGCAGTCGCATTATATAGTCTGTGACCACTCTTTTGAAAAAGGGAATTTACAGTTGTCTTGAAGGAGGTCTCTTTTAGAGGTACATACCCATTGATGCTAATACCAGGCTAAATGTTTTAATAAACACCACTGTCCCTATTCATCACCAGGTGTGAAGTTCATGTCAACCTTTCATTTAGTTTTTGTACCTGCCAGTCACTTCTGAAATTTCAAATTGGCCAATGACTTAAGTAAGGATATTCATTCACTATGTCTTTTTACTCAACATGCGCATCATAAACATTAGCAATAATAAAATGATGATGAATTGTTAAGAGACTACGTTTGTGTGTGTGAACATTTGTGTTGGTTTCCGTTCACAGGTTTGGGGTGGGTTCCGGACACTCTGGATACCCCTATCCGGTCCTGGCTTTAATGGGGAATATATACTTCACCTTAGAGTATCCAGGCCTTTGTAATGTTAATTCACGTGGTTTTCAGAGTCACTACTAAATGATCTTGAGAAAGGCATGTAGAAAGTCAAGGCCCAAATTGTATACAATGCGCCTGAAGGCAAGACATAATTTGTGGTAATGGTAGATAACCACCAAGCAATATCCTGCTTCTTGATCCATATCCTCTCCGTTGTGGTTGTGTATGGAAAGCATTAAGAAATAACATTTCGGTTAATCTGGGGTGGTGGTGGTGTATTTGTGCTCTAAAAAAAATCACAGTTAATTCAAAGGTGATAAAACATTTGCAAACTGTATCGTTTTTTCAGGGTCTCCCACATCGCGCATTTTCGTATACATATTTGTAACCCGAACCGTCTCCTGCTAATACTCATTATCTAAGGAATGACCTCTAAATTGCTATCAGCCATTAACGGCTAAATTTGTTTATTTTATTAGTGTTTGAAATTTAATTAATGTATCAATTATTTTAAACTTCGGGTTTAGAGTGCTTCTGAACTAAGAGTATTCAAAAGGAAAGAAAATTTTAATTTACTGTGTCTTTCTTCTCTTGATTCTTTTGATCAAATTCTTTATTTATCTTTACGGGGGCTCGTGTTTTGTCTTTGTTCAAGATAGTGTCTCAGATTGCCATATCCCTTCTATAGCCGTCATTCCTTAGATAATGAGTATTAGCAGGAGACGGTTCGGTTTTCATCACAGAATCGAGTGTTCATTAACATTTTACCGCTTGTTAAATTCACATGACCTGATCGACGACTGTGTTTTCTGCTTGCGTCTCGACTTTAACTTGTCCCCTGGATGAACGTGTGATTCTCACACCTCTGACTTCTAAATACTTTTCCTCCTTTGGATCTCGACCTCATTGCTATTTCTTTCTCTCCAAACAAACTATTTTCCTTGTGTTTTTGGCGTCTTACAATCGTTCCTGGATTAGAGATTTTCCCTGCAACCACGATTTTACGGACGTCATTCCCTAAAGTACCGCCCGGAGTCTCTACTATGGTCGGAACTAATAATAATGTCCTCTCTTCCAGAGGTCATTCCCAGACTGACTAAAATTCATTTGTTCGGAGTATATATTTCCCGCAGGTTCAGGGATCGATCCTCCCCTCCTTCCACATTTGACCAATCGGAATAAATGCTATTCCTACCGACATTTGGAAAACTGCTTAACAATGTGCCAAAAATGCTACCTGGGGTTGTAATAACACCCTGCCATTTGTCTCAAATCACTTTTGACAGATTTACGTGTGAATTCCGCTTTCCTAGCTTGTCATACCACTAGTTCGTTTTTACCATAAACATACTACCAGTGTGACCTGAGTTAGGAAAACATTTCTCCGTGCAAACTCTACCACAAGATAACAGTTAATTGTTGGCTAGACTAAGAATTAATTAATGGATTTTACTGACGAAACATTTGGCACTTGACAATATTAATCATTGCATGGTTTTGTTTGCGAGAATATAATAGAATATTAACATATATGCTTTAGTGGACCATTCTTAATTTACAGCATTAGGTAGACCAAATTATATCTTTTTAATTATATAAAGCATTAAAATAGGCCCAACGATTCTTAAAAGTAAGCAATATTTATATCCTTTTACATATTAAATCTTCAGTTTATGGATCCCCAAATGATGGAGTTTGGCATATATATTTATATATATATATATATATATATATATATATATATATATATATATATATATATATATATATGTATATATATATATATATATATATATATATATATATATATATATATATATATATATATATAACGGTCTTCATTAAGTTAGAAGTTAGAAGTTATGAATATACACTTCAAAAAGCAGCATTAGGCAGACCAAAGCATATCTTAATAATTATACAAAAGCAATAAACTATCTACTAACAGATTTATTTGAAGTAACAAACCTTTTTATCATTTTTACAACTTAAACCTCCAGATTAAAGTCTCCCAAATGATGCAGTTTTGCATAGATATTTAACTATATTGCGGTCTTCATTAATCTAGCATTTGTGCATATATATTTCTAAAAGCAGATTTAAGTAGATCGTCCTAAATTTGCAGTATTGGGCAGACCAAAATTTATCTTAATAATTATACAAAGCATTGAACAATCTCTAAAGATATCTTAAAGTAACCAACATTATTATCCATTTTATAGCATATTTTTAGTTAAAGGTCTCTTTGATGATGTATTTTGGCATATATATATATATATATATATATATATATATATATATATATATATATATATATAATGTCTTCTCTATGCTTGAATTTAAGCACTGGTCTCCATAATGCAGATAATGAGAATATGCAATTTAAGGAGACCGTGTATCTTGTATATTTTGTATTATTGCCTGGATCATTGAAACCATGCAATGCATAACATATAAATGATGTTTACTATTTTTAAAAAAAAGTTATGGATGAAAATAGGTATATATATTTATATTTATATATATCTATATATATATCTATATATATATATATATATATATATATATATATATATATATATATATATATATATATATATATATATCCGCAATGTGTCTAAATTCACTAATTGCTGAAATCATTTGGTATTATAATAATATTGAAAATGAGAGAGAGAGAGAGAGAGAGAGAGAGAGAGAGAGAGAGAGAGAGAGAGACAGTACAAACGTAAATTATGTAGTCAGAAGTAGATTACCGAATAAATTATGCACATTCATGCAATCTACACGTGATCTCTAAACGTATTTCTGTTTACGTCTCACACATAAGCTTTAGTGCCATTTGAGAGGAACATAACTCTAAGGGTTCCAGCCAAAAATTCTTACCAAAGAATTAATGCTGCATCAACGCAACTAAACATAAACATCATTCTGGAAACCTAATTCCAAAACATAGCCCATGCTTAATTTTATCGAGAAACATTGCAGTTTTCTGTCGTGAAATTTGAACCATAAAACTACCGACAAGGTGGATAAGTTCCAAAATTTCGGTTTTATGATTTAATTGATTCAAGTAAACAAGAAAAACAAGAAAAATGAGTTTAAATGTTCACTTCATTCTTACCCTGCTCGCACCAGATTGGGTAACATTGAGTTGACAAAGCAACGTTCTTCTAAACGTGAAAACTGATCAAGAAGAATTATTTATTGAATTATCTATAACAGTTTGACAAAAGTGAAGATTGTACAAAATGGTTTAGTACTAAAGACAGACAATAAAGATTAATATATATATATATATATATATATATATATATATATATATATATATATATATATATATATATATATTGAAAGTTCCGGTTTTGATTTCTTTCCTTGTGTATTTCTAACAAATGATGTGTATGGCAAAATGCACCAAATCTGAGTCCTTGATTAGTGCGTAGTATTTGTTTTCATTTTTTGTACCACAAAAAACGTTTAATGAGGTAATTCCGTGTGCTGCTAAGAAGCGGAAAACAGTAAAGATGACCAACACGGCAGTAACTGCTGTAAAAGGTAAGCTGGGTACGGTGCGGTGTAATATTGGTTCTTGTTATCCGGCTTTAGTAGATAATCAATTCGCGAAGCCTGGGGATTTACGAATTTTCCGGCTTTGACGTATATTAGTTTTCTTATATATGAAGCATCGAACCCCATATTGCATTATTTTATGGTTTAAAATTACAACTATAATGTTGGTTTGTCCCCAAAACAATGATTTGTCTATCGTCTTAATCTTTAAGACACTTGAGTGACTCTTGACTTTCTCATTGGGCTGAAGGAAGAGTGCGAATACACAAATGTAATAATAAGGAAATACACAAACAATGGTTTCAGAAAATTATCATCCGATATATCAAACATGCATTTACATGTTTACATCATACTAAATACGTCATTGATCAAAATTCCATCTGACAAACATAGTAGGTGTTTGAAATTATTATGTACAACATAATACTCCTACACAATAATTATTTACTAAGCACTTGACCCGAGTGTTCCGACCTGCAATACTCGTGATAAGTATTATAATGTACATGCCATGAATGAATATTTTGATACTATATGTATTTATTTTATGCTCAGCAGTGAATTACTTGATTTTCGAGTTAAAATAATATTGATCTTTCACTGCAGTGAAAAAATAACAGTGAAAAAATAACAATATTTTTTCACTACAGGAACTACATTTTTGGGTCAGAACATACTTAACTCCCTTTTATTGTCTGTTAGTTAACTACTTTTTCCTTGTGTACATGTCATATCTGTGGCGTCTGCAACCAAAATTAAAATGGAAAAACTGAGTACTGATGAAATTGCAGTAGAACTATTACTGTCAGATGTAACAGTTATTTTTTACCAATCTGATGTGGAACTAATTTTGTGATCAGGTACACATAGAACAGCAGAACATGTACGGTAAACAGCTGAAATTACCGTAAGAAATCTGCTATTTCACTGTGTGACAAACTTGAGGTAGCCAACGTATGTGAGCATAAAATAAAAAGAATATTTGCTTGAAACGAGTGAATAACGGATACATTTCACATCTTGGATAAAAAAAACTCTAGTATCTGATGTGAAACTAATTTTGTGCGCAGGTACACATAGAACAACAGAACATGTACGGTAAACAGCTGACATTACCGAAAGAAATCTGCTCTTTCACTATGTCACAAACTTGAGGTAGCCAACGTATATGAGCATAAAATAAAAAGAATATTTGCTTGAAACGAGTGAATAACGGATACATTTCATCTCATGGATAAAAAAAACTCGAGTATTTTCACTCGTGGCTTCGCCAAGGGTGAAAATACTGAGTTTTTCATCCACTCGATGAAATATATCCGGTATTCACTCGTTTCAAGCAAATATCCTGTATGTATTCAGTTAGTGGTTATAATGTTGCATCTAGTGATTCGTACATCTTAGGTAAAAAACAGTTGGTTAGTTGTAACATAAAACTTGTGGTTAGTTCCTACGCAAATAGATATGTATATGTTGGGGTTGTAAGTACGATATAGGCCGGCATAGCACTAGTTCCATCTTTGATATGGAGTGGGTGTAAAGCAAAAATCTCACTCTTTTTAACTCTCTCTCTCTCTCTCTCTCTCTCTCTCTCTCTCTCTCTCTCTGTGTTACAAACAATGACATAAAGCTTTAGAACAGCGTCATGTCAGATACGTCAGTTAACACGGATAAATACTGTATCGTTTAAAAGTATTATACAAGCTTTATACAGATGCACAAGAAGAAACAATTCCAGAAAACATTTACAAGTTGCTGAATCTGGGAGAGACTTTAGAAATATAACATAATAGCCGTGTTCAGAAATTTGAGGAAATAAAACTAAATGGAATCTGACTAAGATCGAGCATGAGAAAAGTACACCGTCAAATGAAACATCATACTTCGCCCACTGTGTCGAATTCAAGTGACCTTTTAGAAGAGGTCGAGGCCAATTTTGCTCAAAGTCAGTGTAATTAGACAAATGCCTTGGATCATACGTATAACATTGTCATCCAAGAACAATTTGTTTTGAATAAGCAATACTTAGGAACTCAAGAAAGTGACAGCGCTACATATATAACCAAATATTCAAACACTCTCATCAAACACAAATAAGTGGATGAAATTTACCAGAAGAATAACTATATTAGGTACATGAGACAGTCGCTTGATACAATTCAGGTTGCCTCCGCATCAATGATGAAAAGGTGCGCTTGTATCAAGGCAAACTTCTTTCTGAAAGATGTTTTATTTCAAATCACAGAAGGCGTGCGACTTCGCAATCTCAGCAAGGCTTAATTATTTGGCAAGGTCTGGTTAATAAATTGGAATTTAAAATGGAGAGCACGACTAGGACTGTTGTACAGCACATAATATACAATGTAGTTTGTCCGCCAATTAGATACACACGCACAATTTGATCATTGTTTATTTTTCTTTCAAGGTGTGTGTTTTGTTTCAATATTCTTTATATGGACAAAACCTTGACAGTGGGACGGAAAACATCCAACACTGCCAACCTCGGAAATAACGAAATCTGGTGCAGGACTTGATATGGTTAGTACTGTCAAACATATACTGAAATATTACGTGGTGGCCTAGTTACACGACCTTGCCTGAAATGTACCGAGCCAAATTACTTTAGCTGGAGAAAAAATCGACACGACAAACACAAGTGTCTCCCTAAACCCACAAATATTTCTATAATCTCAAGAAAATTTTTGCAAATCAATGAAACAAGAAGATGAGCTAATAACCGGATTGAAACGATTGAATTTTATGACTATGACAAAAGATCAAACATAAAACGATCCATTTAAACAATTTCTAAATTTGAAAGACGCTCGATTCTCCTTTTAAGGTATACATATCTATATCATAGATAGAAAATCATGGCATATCATATCAAGTCGTATGGGTAATGAAGATATACTTGATATATTGAGGCCCCTATTTGTACTGAATCCACAAATATCACCACTTCCTCCACCGGTTATGACATAAGCAACACTCACAAACAAAAACAACAAAGACAGTTTGCATGCGTACATAATATCAGAATTCCCATAGGAGCAGTAAATGTCGACATCCTTACAGTACAAGATTAGTACGAATATCATCCGAGCAGTCTTCTTCCCTTTGCTATCGCTACCGAGCCATCTATGTCTTTTCGTGCAAAAACATAGCAAACGAAAGTGTCTGAATGCAAATTTCAGAAACGTAGTAATAACGTAATAATTTGGGCACAACTCAAAACATCTATACACCAGAAGAACGTGTTCGGTAACTGCTGACACATATGATATCAGTAATCGTAGCGGTGTAACAAAACTCTGACCACGCTGTGATTAAAAGAGACATTGTCCTTAGCACTCATATCGTTATGTCAATAGTCGTGCCAAGTACGAGTTTAAATCTACCGCTCCGTCGATTCACAGGGGTGCTGGCGTAATTCCGAGTCAGCAACGTCATCCGCCATGAAAGTGACGGTGGTATTGAAAAAGGCAAACAAGGTTGTGGTTTATATCCCCGGCCTTGTAATACCAAAAGACTTACAAAAATGATACTAGGAGCTACCGTGCTTGTTGCTCAGCGTTAAGAGGTTAGTGTCAGGACTGGTCGGACTTGTTTCAGGATAATGTGTCTTGGTAGTTCGTCAAGCTACATGTCTGCGGCATGATGTCCCAGTGCTAGACATCATTATAAAATGCGTCACTGCATACATCGTATCGATATGACTGAACAATTGTTAAAGCTACGTTAAAATCCTAATCAAACAAAAACTAAACCTTAAGTCGCTTAATTCAGTTGCAACCAGTTCTAGCAAATGCGGTGTTAACTCCAATATTAGTCACAAATTCCGCTTGCTGACTGTTTCGTAACAAAATCAGATTTTGAATTATTGAATGATACAAAACGTAAATAAGTTGGCGATGGATTTTAAGGATGTAGAATAATTAAGAATCCAGCGAGTGAAGACCCAACAAGATCATTTATTATGAACGTTTCCATGGCATCATGTAATTCTTAAATTTACTGTTGTTTAGATGTCATGACGTTCTAGCTGGAGTTTGGGGTACGCCGCCCTTGATTGGTTATCGGTTTAATACATGTTGATTTGACAAGGGTAGTACCTTTCGAGATATATGTGACGTTTTATAATTCTGCTGACCGTATGTTAAATGGCCCGTACGTTCCTTTTTCTTTTTCTTTTACACGTGTTTTTGGCTGTTATTAACCTGTCTATGGTTTGCCAGCCAATGGATTCTGGCGTCCAGGGAGAATTATGGCTCAACGCTCACAGCTCGCACCGTTGAAACAAAATCATTTACGCCTACCTTATAACCCAGCCTATGATCAAATTATACATTCAGGTAATATTTAAAACAAATTAATATTAGTATTACGCGCTAATATATATATATATATATATATATATATATATATATATATATATATATATATATATATATATATATATATATGGTCGCTTATTTAATACTGGTTAATACCGCAGCAATATACATTATTATAAAGTAATACGTAATTCGATATTTTATCAGGTAAACAATTTATTACAATTTTTGAGAAAGAAGGCATTGTAAAAAATATAATTAAAACAAAGGAAAAACCATCAATGACGAGCATAGATGTGTCGAACATAAAAGATTACTATGTTTGTTACAAGGAAAGACTCGAGCAAAAAGTATTATCATTCCTATAGATCAAAACAATACAAATATAATCCACAAATGTAGACATCATCATTCTGAGTTTCTTCTGTTCGCCATAATTGTCTTCGTTTCTATTAGAATGCTTCTGATCAATATAATAACATGACTCATCATAATCATCATAAGAAGCAGAGGCGCCACCTGGTGAATTCAAGTGTTTAATCATCTAATATATGATAAAATATGGGGATAAGTATAGAAGTATAGAGAACAAGAATCGCTTCGCCTTTTTCAAAAGTAAAATTTGGACTACCTTCTCTCTATGTTAAGAAATTTGCGGTAAGTCTAACTTAAAAAAAAACATGTTAGCGATCAGTATTTATGCTTATTCGTTCGGGGTCAGTTAAGGTAAATCAGGATCCCTGGAATTGGAACCCATGTAGCCAATTAATTTTCTTTGTGAGCCAATCTGAAGAAGTTCGGGTGACTCGTTAATTCCTGAATCTGCATACAGATGCTGATATTGGACACGTCTTGAAAGATATTCTATAGAAACTTCAATCTCTTAATGTTTGTTCTATAGTACGTAGTGCAAAAATGCAGACCATGACAAGTAAATTTCTAGCTGATACCTTTGAGCTACAGGAACAGAACATGATTGTGTCTGATAAGAGTGTTAATCCTGAGAAAAGACTGGTTATTAGGAATCAAGGAAAAATCGTTTCAGAGAATTCAAGGTGCTCATTGATAAATGTGGGATGTCATCGATTGCAAAATTCACGATTTCCCTAGAGACATTTTCTTTATAATTGATACACTTTCCATATAAATAGATCGAGAGCACCAAACCAGTTATCTACAGCAGCAGCGACAGTGAAACATGTTCCACCAGACAAATTATGGTTCGGTAAGTACAAAGATAAAGACCCCGTGCTAAAGCTGCACAATAATGTATTCAGCGCAAAGGAAAGCACTGTATGATTGTATGACTGGATGTAGAAGCGGGGTGAGTACATTTCAGTCACGTTTGATCAGCTCATCATGGAGCAGTGAGGAGGTAATACCGGCTTACAAACGTTAAGACAGAATGACATATCACGTTCCTATATTTAAGAGACTTATCTAGGAAGAATGCGGTATGGTGACTCAAGCAATGCCTCTTTAAGAAATATTACTGAAACCACATAAGGGAATATCAGCACAGGATACGTATATTCTTCATTCTAAGGAACTCTAAAATCACGTACGTTACGGGCCAACGCCCTTGTGTTTTACAGAACAGCTACCACACATATATTCACCTACATATTATTTCGTGGAATGGAAATGGCTTAGCAAAGTACAAAATTCAGATTTATTTTCTTGATTATTGTAAGAAGTTTGATATCATTGGTTATATGAAGCCTGGGTATAATCATTAGAGGAATTTGATAACTTTCTTGAAGATGATATTACTTGTAATTATGTTCGTTAAAATGTTTGAACAAACAGTAACATAGAAAGAGTGAAAATAACAAGCTTGTAAAAACTTAATAAAAAATTTTTTGAGCACAATATTCTCCAGAAAAGAAAATAAACGTACGGTTTTAAGAATCAATTCCAAAATTAATCAAAAAATCATTCAAAATATAATCCACAGGTTCAATTGCAAACTTCATGGTTATAAAATGTCCAATAATTCCCAGTTCGAATCTTAGTGAAGCATCCAACATGGAAGACGATGTCACGTGATGAAGTCAGGTCTGGTCCTATGAAATTCAATGAGCACAAATGTTTACCAGATAAATAACAAAATTAATCCTCTTGATCCAAACGAATTTAAATAATTTCCAGTAAAAGGTAATTTATAATAACTCAAAACAATACAACTTAATATTCTAACAGCCCAACTTCTACTAATTAGTTCGCTCCAAAACATAATTTATATACCTGTTTTTACGTAAACAATGAAGGGTCACATGATCTTCTAGAATCTTTAGAACAAATTTACCCTAGTAATTGACGTTCAGGGAATACGTTCAAAAACAAATAGCAAACTATATGGCAATATACTGGATGGGTTGGTTAACACTAGTGTTATGACGTTATTCAACATTACACGTTCAACGGTCGAACATTCAAGATATGTCATGACAATGTTAACTTTGTCACAACAATACTAGGTCTCGCGAGATATCCCCATAGCTATTCACGATCTGCTTGACGGTTAATGAGGTTTGCAAAAAATAACGTCAATTTACCAGTCATCACCACCGTTGATTCCCGTTTAGAGATATCTTAGCGGGATTTTACAACGCTATATCCATTTTAGTATTTCTCACTGGAACACTAAGATATTTATAGAAAAACTGTCGTTGGCATAATTTTTCGAGCTCGCGCAGGTGCACTGTCAGCTAGTTTTAGTCCTTATAGAGCGATCGCTGTTATATTATCAAATAACACATGATGTTCCATCGTGTTGGTGGCCGAATGAGAATGGTTGATGCACCTGTGAAACTATTGTAATTATATAATTTATATTAATACAATGTTATATCAACACGTTAATGTCAGCCTGACACCAGGTCACATTTACAAGCTCCAATCGGAATCAAAGAAGAATTATGGGACAACGATATCGCTGAAAGTAGCGGAGTTGGAAGGAATTAAAAATAAGTATAAATAAAGAACAACGACTTTAATCGGAACGTAGTCAGTGACGTACTTGATATCGCCAGTGATATGAATCGTTGTCGCTGTAGTTGTCGACGCTGAAGGTATACTTAATATTAAGGTGAAAAGATTATCAGCGTGAGAAGGTTAGAAAGTGCATGAACACACATAATTAATGTTGGGGGCGAATAATGCATTTATAAATATACATGGAATATATACCAGCGAAAATGTCAACTGGATAAGATCTGATAGTGAATTTGTAGCAATTACTGATATTTATTATCGGTATCATAAGCCAGCAACCGCTTTGTATGTTTAAATAAACGATTCACAGAGTATCGGTTCTCCCACAACTACCACCAAACAGTGGCTTGTTCACCCTACCCATCAAGCTATTAAAGCCCTACATACATTGCTGATAATACGATATGAATCTTGCAAAAAAGGAAATCGAAATCTTAGACTATTTAGACGTTATTACATTTGAGTAAACTGATCCCTAAATCAACATAATTTGTGTCTTATGTACATATTGATATGCCCTATTCCCATAACGATGTATAATCATAGTAATTATGACAAATCGTATATATAATAAGTTGCTACTAATGTCCTTTTAGGTAGTCTGTTAGAAAGATGAATCTCGTAAACAAAAGGAGAGGCTATAAACTTAGTAATTAATGATAACGAACGTTTATAATAACATATACATTTTATCAAAGTGCTGAGTGAAAACATCTACCATGATTTTATTCAAATCTACACCTGAGTTATACAAATAGCCAATTAATTGAATAAATAGTCAAACGGCCAATCTGAGGTGGGAAATCACATATCACATACGAATTTGACGACAATGTAGGACTAATGATTCGTATTTGCTTTAAAGTTTTTTTTAGACGTTCAAATGACACAGAACAATGTTGTTATACTACAACCCCTAACTAACGAAAATGAAATTATTAACGTGATCGATGATGAACCATTCAATAATACATCCCATTTTGTACAGTATTTGTACATCTTCAAACATTGTGTGCTTTTCCCAACGAATCAGTACAACCAATCTTACAATAGCAAATAGAGGTGTCAGACCTACCTCTTTGTCCAATTGTAAGATTGGTTGTACTTATTCGTTGGAAACGCACACAAAATTTGAAAATAATTCAGATATGTCAACCAAAAATAGAGACATAATTTCTTCCAATCGTCTTGAAACTTGAATCCAAATTTCAATATCCCAGAATATTTGAATGTGTATTTTAAGAGATATAAGCATTAATAGAGAGGTTGGTAACTTCTAATGTATAAAGCAGGTTAAAATTGATTAGAAAAATATTTAAAATAGGAACTGAATAATCTCAGCATCTTAGTGTTGACTTATGCACCACTATTAATTTTTTTTTCTCAGTAAATCTAAAAATAAATTACCGATAATTCAAATATATATACTTCACTTCAGTACCTTGTGCCAACAATATACCTTAGGCTAAATTACTTGGTAGAAAAATCATATTAAATCATCCTGACCGTAAAACTGCCCTTGAACAGAAAGTTATCTGCACGTGCCACCCGAAGCACTGCTTTTTCTTTTTACGTACCCTCTGTCATGAAAACTATCAGATCGATACCAGCACTGCTTACCCTCCATCCCATCCATGATTATACAGAGAATAGTGACGATTACAAACGTTGACCTCATCTTGATCAGCAACTGAAATTAATATATCTTCCTCTCTTAAATGTAACAATCGAAACATAACAAAATCTCAACTTCTCTTTAATATCCAGCATAAAGAAATATTAAGGCCACTCTTTAATATCCAGCATAAAGAAATATTAAGGCCACTCCATTGAAAATATAATTTCTCTGAAGTAAAATTAATTCGTTCTCTTGAAATTGGTTTTTATACATAGGGTTATTTCTCTGCTAAACCAAGACAGATAGTGTAATATAAAAGTGATGTGCGTGAACAACCTGCAGTTTGCAAGCATTTTGTATGCTGTAAAGTTTCAAAAGGTATATGCAAGATTATATATATCATCAACTTTGACATGTTAATGACTATGGTACATATCAAGCAATGCCTGAAATGAACTGTAATGACATATATCATGGGCGGCTAGCGATGTATACTAAGTCCATAACGTTATACATGGTCTAACTCCATAACGTCATTCATGGAACGTAAACATAAAACAATCTCAAAGAAAACACGCGATATACAAGAATAAGTGACACGTTCTTACAAGTCTAGCTGCGATTAACTGAAATAAATAATATATTTTGGATATTAGATGGGTCTAAATGTGAACAGTGCTGCAATCCTTAACAATACCATGTTGCAAGAGGTTTCTATACAAGATTTGTATGGATAATTATTTGAATATTTTAATAAAATGTCGATTGCCAGGCAAGGCTTAGTCAAATTTAGTCTTTATTATGATCGTTATCTATATTTGTCTGAAGTTTGTAAACACGAAGCAGCACTGACAATTAAAATGTACAACTTAGTATCATTATCCATCTACTCTTCATTTGTATCGACGATTTGACCTGCCATTCCTTACAAATGTTCAAATATATGAAACTTAGTGCAAAGATAACTTTTATTTAATCACAATGATCAAATTCTCACTTTCTTCTATCTCGCTTTTCAAGATTTAGAGATTTCTATGCTAAGCGTCTATAAATGAGACTCAAAAACGACCACCGTTTGGCGGACATTTTTGAAGTCAGGGCTCTTCCAATGCTTCCATTGAGTCGAGTATCGCAAACACAACACATATCATCATTAGGATGTCTACATAAGGAGTGCAATCAACCTTACGACAGGTGGCACTCTATTCATACTAAACATGGTTTTGTTTATGGACTGTATCGGAATTGGCATTTGAGTATTTCCGACCCCTTGTAGCTCAGTGGTCTAAGGCGTTCCGGCTGTAATTGCGGGTTTCGTCGTATTAATCGGTAAAGTCTCTCCTTGACCGCTGAGGATGCTTTACCAGCTGCATCATCAACATAGCCAATATATTTTGCCATTAACATAAGTCCTTTTCAAGATCTATCTTCAGAGGATGATCACTCTGCATCTACTTCATACAACTTGAACTACCTACATAGGTTCCTACAATGCAGACCTTGAATCCTACTTTGGACCGTTTCACCGGTACTTCCTTACGAGTTTATACAGCTGCGTCAGTTGAACACCTTAAAATTATCGTCAGGTTATCCTTAAACTGTACACATCCGGTCTCAAGTTAACATTTGATCTAGTGTCCTTTCCAATAGAGACAAATATAATGATAATGGTAAGCACCTTGGAATCTAAGTAAAGACGATGATACGGGTAATTAACCTATTACCTGATTTTAAGATGAACAAATTTACTTTTACGAATAGATTTAATAATTGGATGTGGTGGAGGAAATGGATTGTCAGTTGAAACGATATGACCTGCAATGTAAATAATACATGCCATTTGCGAGGACAATGCAAATATTAACTAACCCAACCTCACTAAAGGCTGACATCAAAATAGAGATGGCGAGTCACATGGGCATAATGATAGCCATTACACACTTTGGTTCCAGTAAAGAGAAGATTAAATATCAATAAAAATATTAATCATAAGTACAACACGGTGATATGAATATAGGATATTATTACTACACCTTGTTTTCTATTCCATACATCATTTATTTGTACATTTTTAACTATACGCTTCCTCGCTCTTTCTATTCTTAACAAAAAAGAATGCGTCTTAAAATTCAAGATTATAAATCTTAAGATTATTCAGACAAATAAATGAATGCATCTTGAAATGGAAGGACGAACGAGTGATGACTGTAGATTCGATGAACATTGACATACAAAGATACAAACCGATATACATAATTACACACACACACACACACACACGCACACACACACATACAATACATACATACATACATACATACATACATACATACATACATACATACATACATGCAACAACCTGTACCAAATTTAACAAAACCTTTATTTCCCTATAATACAAAAGTGAAACAGAGGAAAAGAAACTTATGGTATTGCGATAGAAATTCTAAAGAATCCAGGAATCTTCCACAAAACCTTATAATAAAAGCGTCTGAATAAAACTACGTTTAAGTTCACTATAGATCAAAACTAAAGGCGGTGGTGTGTATGCTATAGTCTATGGAGTGTTGATGTGTCACAAGTCTTTTGTTGAAGCATAGTAATATATTTCTGGTCTTGGATTCCGTATAAATTCCAGTGAATGTCTTTATCAAAGAACTTTTATTAGAACACTTTATTTCCAGCTAACATGATCATTTGAATTCAATGAGTAGAAGACAATAACATTCAGCCCAAACTGGTTATCAAAAATACAACTTGAACGTGCTAAATGTTCAAGCACGAATAACGACGTCTTTATAATTTCTAGATTATACAGTTCTCTACTTGACCTCACCTCATAATAAGCATTTACTAAAAACAAAATACGTAGTTCCCACTAACCTTCTAGAATGATATAATGAGCCTTGTTAACATGCAACACAAGAATCTGTAAAATTCACTTGTTTACTGGTTAATATTCCTGATATTACGAAATTACACATAGAGAATAAGTTAGCTATATATTAGACTTTGAATAAAATAGTTTTGACAAAAATCAGTCAAATCAAACAGAAATAAACTCCGTTTTGGTCAAGGTCGAGTCCAACATGCAACGTTACATAACAATAGCATGCAATGACATATTTTAATACACTTCGGAACATCTTAGACAATTGATACCACGACGGGCTGCTGCCTAGTTCGATTTCGTTCGCTTTAGGAGCACATCTTTAAGTTGCTTCGCCAAGAATATTTAATCTAAAACAGTATTATATGCAGCAATGCTGTCATGATATTGGCATAAATGCTAATGATAACATCTAATGATATATATAATTACAATGGCAAGGACCAATGCATATGTTTAGACTGATGTCAAGACGATGATAGCAGTAACTACCGTTTTACCTGATTTCAGATGACTATCTCAACCCATGAACCAAAAGGATTACGGTATTAGGAATCCTGTGCCATGATGGACCTGTCAAATAAAACAAACTCAAAAAGAAAAATGAAAAGCCCTTAATAAATTCAAAAGATCAGGTAACATAAGAGACTTATTAGTACATAAAAAATAGACAAACAACTTAAACTAATTTTTACTTTGCCACAGATAATCAGCCGTTTATGTTACTAAACAGGATCACGGTCAAACTCTACACCATTCCTGGACTGCATCCGTACACACTGATGTCCAAACGCCCTCTGGTCGATTTGCAATCAGGTATGTCAGGTTAGTCGCGGGTTATGAGCGTTTTTCGTATAGTATTGTACAAGCCCCATATGTCAACGGGTAATGTTAAGTCCCACTTGTCAAGGGGTATTGCAGAACATATAATAATAATAATAATAATAACAAAAATATTAATAATAATAATAATAATAATAATAATGATAACTATAACCCACTCCCTTTTGATACTCGTTATCTAAGAGATGACCATCTTGGTATAATTGCCCATTTTGAGTATGAGAATAGATAGGGTAAACCGAGCAGGTATATTGAACAAACAACTTCGAGACCCCGTAAAGATAAATAAACAATTTAATCAAATACATACACAATTATGAAACTTCCTTCCATTAGAAATACACGCAGTTTAAGAATATATCTTTCACCGAATTACAATAAGATTTGCAATATATTTAAACAAAGTAGCCGTTCTATTACTGATAGTTTTATATTATCGTAGGATCGAGTGGTACAATCGAAGTCAACGAGTTGTTCGATTTTCATAACCTGCTATTTCTAAAACCACGTTCACTGTTCCATCCAAAGTTGTTCTAGAATTCCCTTTATCTCTAGATCATCTGCACTCGTGGACGTTAAGCTTGATTCAAGGACTTGTCCACTGTATCATGCGTACACTGCAATTTCTGTTTCTCCCAATTTCTTTTCCAAACGTTTACGTAGCTATTCCTGTAACTTCACGATCATCACAATAAAGCTATTTTCTCCCTTTCAAAAGAAACTTAAAACAAACTAAGTCTGTCGTTTCAACTTTTACTGTTGAGACTGTCCATTATAATGGATAATCCTCCAAATGGGAACGTTATAATATAGCAATGGAAGGCACGAGGATTGTCAGGAAACATCAATGAATTAAAACTAAAAATAATTAATACTCTGTACTAACCTGACATCCTCTGCATTCAAGAAACTAACCTTGCTGTAAATTATAAGTCATTGCCACTAATTCAAGGCTACTCCCCAAGCTATTTCAAACATACAAGTGAAGGACTGCGTGGTGGATTGGCCACATATGTACAAAACAACATTCCTAATGCAATAGTAATCCCCATAACACCAATAGTAAATAGCAATACAACAATCTAAATACAATCCCTATTAATACATACTAAGAAAAGCGAATTGCAAATATTCAATATATATTACCCAAGGGGAGATAATAAAGCAAACACCATCACAGCACTAAGGGAAATAATTAAATATAAAAGGATCGAATAAACGATCATTTGCGGAGATTTCAATGCTTATGGAGTGCAGTGGGGAGGGGAGAGGTCACGGACAGTACGGGTGGGTGGTTCGCGGGATGGATCAGCAAAACCATCCTGACCATACATACTGATAGTGCCAAAACCCGACTCAATCCGGTTCACGGCACCATGACTGTCATCGACCTTACCTTATGCACGTCTAAACTGACACAGGTGGCAGACGGGAGAGTGGATCAAACAGACCCCAAGGGGAGTTACCACTTTCCAATAATAACCTCCTGCAAATGGAAGGGCAGTACGGCGGCTCTAACATCAAAATCCCCAGGAGGAAGTATAATAAAGCAGATTGGGCAACACGTAAAACTCAGTTAACAAATATCAACCCAAATACAATTGAAAATGAAGACATTGATTTGTACTATGAAAACCTAATTAAGATCATAACACAGGCAGACGCCACTAGCATACCCAAAACAAATAGCATACAAATTAAACCCTAAGTACCATGAATTGGACCTGTCAAAAAAAAACAAACTCGATAAGAAAAACAAAAAGATTTTAATCAATTCAAAAGATAAAGTAACACAAGGGACTTATTAGATCATACAAAAAAACAAACAACTAAAAACCTGATCAAGCAGTCCAAAGAAATAAACTGCACCATTATAAAAAAAGAACCAGCTCAAAAAGGTGTGGGATAAAATTAGAGCAATAAGGGGCAAAAATACCAACAAAACTGACATATTAGCCCAACACTTCAAAACCTCAGCAGCGCTTGCAACCCCAACAATATAGGGAGAAAATTTACGAAAAGTGTAAAATATTATTTCAAGTCCTTGGGCCCAAAATTTCTAATCTAAATAAAGAAATAACGCTAAATGAGTGGAAACAGGCACTAAAAATAGAAAATGAAACTTCACCCGTTGAAGACAAAATACGGTACACTATATAAACAATTTACCCCATAACATCAAGTCCATTATAAAACTATTAAATAAAATATGGGAAATAGGAAAGGTACCTAAAACTTGGAAAACTGCGATAGTAATATCAATCTTAAAACCAAACAAAGATCGCAATGGCATCAACTGATATCGACCCATTTCACTATCCAACAATATATGCAAGATTATTATGGAAACCATAATTTCCAAAAGGTTCAAACAATACCTTGAATGTAACAAACTAATATCTGTAAACCAATGTGGATTTAGGAACCAAAGGTCTACTACGGACCAACTCAGAAGATTAGAAACCACTATAAAATTGGCATTTAACGGCAAAAGAAAAGCGGACAAAAATATAATTGCGGTGTGTACAGATCTGGAAAATGCATTCGATTTCTTATGGACCAAAGGCCTATTAGCCAGATCAAATCACTATGGCATTATGGGAATGATGAATAACTTCATTGAAAATTTCCTCATTATCCGCAAAATAATAACTAGAGTAGGTGAAACTTAATCCGAAGAACATACCCTTGAAAATAAAACCAAACAAGGGAGTGTATTCAGTCCCACTCTTTTCAATCTAATGATAAACGACCTTAACAGAACTCCGATATCACCCAAAGTTAAATTATCCCAATTTACAGATAATAGTGGACTATGGAGAGCAGGAAACCCATAATAAATAAATGGGGATTCAAACTATCGCACCAAACAACAGTAGCAGTACTATTTCCTCAGATAACAGTAATAAAAGAAAACAATACCCATTGCTAAGCATACAAAGTCGAGAAATACAATTTGCAAAAGTAGCCCGATTTCTGGGTATGTAACATGATGAACATCTCAAATGGGCGCATTAAATAGATAAACTAGTACATAATTGTAATCAGGATTTAAATTTATTAAGAATCCTAAAAGGTACGAAATTGGCATCAAATCAAAAAACAACCCTAACCTTATACAGGGCTTTAATAAGATCTAAACTGGACTATGGCTGCCAAATATACAAACACGGCACCCAAATGTCAATTAAATAAATTAGATAAAATTCAGAGAATAGCCCTACTGATTGGCACTAGCGCACAGCTATCAACCGCTTTAGCTAAGCTGCAAATCTTAACCGGAGAATTGCCATTACATATAAGAAGACAGGAACTGATCCTAAAATATGCAGCCAGACTTTTAACACACCCCACAACTCACCCAACTTACCAGGCAATACATAATTGTAATATAACCCTCAGGGAAACTATGAAAAAAATCACATTTGGAATAACATAAAACCAATAATGAATATAGCAGAAAGTAAAATTACATATAACAAAGAACCTTCGAGTAATATAAAACCTATAGTAATTATCTTCCTTTCAACTAAAGGAACAAGAAAAACCAAGCAAACTATCTATAAACATTAGCTTTAGAAAAATTTTCACAACAAATATCAAAATTACCTAAAAATATACAAAGATGGATCGAAAATAATAAAGTCTTGCAAAACAGCTGCAGCAATGGTAATACCTGAGCTTAATATACAATGGGGTGGCGTCTACCTGACTACTGCTCCAAATACATAGCTGAATTATGGGCTATCTTAGAAGCTTTAACGTGGATTGAGAAAAACAAACCAAGCAAGTAGTTATAATAAGTGATTCGCTTAGTCTCATAGCCCCAATCCAAAATAATACCACTAAATGATTTCCTAAAACAAACCAACGCAATAATGAAACAAATAAATATAAACACATTAAACATATAATACATGTGGATTCCATCTCTCATCAATATCCAAGGAAATGACTAAGATAGCTCAAGCAAAACTCAATTAACCAAATTACATGCCACTCGAATATAGTCAACATGAACTATACAGCCTAATCAACACGTTAACTAACAATAAATGGCAAACCAATTAGAATAAAAATCACAAAGGGAGAAAATTATATAATACCATCAGGGATATGAAAATAAATAGAAAACCACCTAAGTGCACAGACTATGAACAAACAATAATCAAGCAAATTCTCTTTGGAAAAACTAAACTGGCAAATAGTTTTGGAAAATACACAGGACGCTTCTAATGTAACATACAATGATTGCAGAATAACCAAGAACGAAAGGGACAAATTCAGATTAGAACAACAAATCATAGCCGCCCCATATACATACCCAGCAAAAATTCAAATAAAAAATGTTAACTCCCAAACACCATTCAAAAAGATAATTGTACTTTTAAAACAACAGGGCTACTAGAGAAAATTTCAAAAATAGGAAAATAAAAAACATAATAGGGAGAAGAAGAACAGAAGCTAAGGAAGAAACCAAGTACTAGATCAGACCAAAATTAATCATCAAAAATGAAAGCATATTTAAGTATGGCGGCAACGCACTCGATGTCCTCGTTCCGCCGATCTGTTCAATAAAACAGTTTGAGATTTAATGCCACAACTTCATTTTGGAGGTTTGCTTTTTTGTTCTGATACTGTAATTGATAACTAAGCATCGGAAAAGAATACTTATTCTTGTTGTGATTATTATTCTTTCTCGTTATTAAGGCCTTTAGACAACAAACTATGGTGATAGCCTAAAGACGCGTTATGTGTGGCTGTGAATCAGCTGGAAAAAAGTATGCATTATTGTGATGTGTTATTTTTGTTTTATAAATGTAACATATTTGGCACGTGATAATAGGATAGTTTTGAATTTTGTATGTTTCACTATATCAATAAGTTGACTAAGGCCTAATATTCATGTCGTCGTGCATTTACTATTGGGTCACTGTCCACATTTTGTATTCTTGAATAATACTATACGTAGCGTACATTCATTGAGTCTGTATATCGTGTGTGTCTTATGACATGGCGAGTCAGCCAAAGCTGGAATGGAGAGTGATGATCGTCCCGAAAATAATCAACTGATTATAATTGGCGTGTTTAGGATGACAGATGAAATCTACGTGTAGCTTATCATTTTAGCATGCAAACGTCAAAACGGTGTTCACCGATAGAAGACGAAATGGGGGGGGGGGGATACTTGTATTATAAGTTCAGTTTCATTCAGTTGCTTCCTTCTTTGCTTCCCTACTTCTTCCATTTGGACTCTCTTTCTTTTCTACGTGCATGTCATTAGTTGCGCATCAAATGGCTACTGTGCAATAAAAGCAACATGAACTATGTCATGCACCCAAATGCATCTGTGTTGTAAGCAATGGTTCTATTCATAAACCAAGGTAAAATTATTGACAGTTTCACTGGGTCCAATGTGCTAGAGGTAGCAGCTGGGACTCCTTTGCGGAAGCGTGGCATAGACTACAGGACATTCATATTGATACTGGCAGGCATTGCTATCATAAGAATACATCTCAAGCTCAGCTTTAGGCATCCATGATTTTGAAACCGTCAAATTTGTTTAACATAAATAAAACCACCGCTTATATCACAATCATATGAAATACTTCGAATTCGGCAAGGGTAAATTATCATTAAGCCAGACGTGGATAAACAATCCAGTGCAAGGGCCGCATACACAAATTTACAACTTTGGCGGGTCGCATAGTTCATTAAGTATAATAATTAAGATTTGAAATAGCAAAAACAAAAGGTTTTTCTATATAACATCATAATTAATTTTTCGTTCCTAATATGTTGTTAACATTTCAAAACTTTAAGTTGAAAAGAAACACATTTATTTGATACACATAATACCATACACAGAGTCAGTGCGAATGATGCAGCTGATCACATTTATTGATCAGTTTGTCAAAATGTGGTGACACGTTGCTCGTGCTGATCTTTAAAACTGAGTGTAGATTTGAATCTGTAAGAGGCGATCTGTTCTTTGACTTTTTTACTTTCATGATAGAGAAAGTCTGCTCACAAATATAGGTTGATGCAAACATCACAAACATCTTACTGGCTAATTATTTAAGACTTTGAAACTTTCCTGGGTTTACAGAAGCATAAAACTTAATCAGAGGTTTGGTTTCAAAAGTTCTCATTAAGGAGTTGTGGGCCTGTAAATCAATTAGTTCTATCTGCAGTTTTTCAGTCTCTGTTTCAATGGTGCAAGCAAAGGGTGAGCTGAGCAGGTCCAACTGTTGTTCCATTGCATTTAAATCAGCAAACCTCCAGATAAATTATTCTGTTAAAGCCGTGATCTGACAACTGTACTAGTCAGAATGTGCTTGTGAAAAGAGGAAAATGAGCACTTTCTGCTCGTTCAGCTGCTTGGAAAAACGTTTAGACCCCATTTTAAAGGATTTCTCATCATCGTACAATCCATGAGCAAATATACCTTTTCCTGGAAGCTTAGTTTCAGTCTATTCAATTGCTTGCATTATGTCCACAGCATATGCAATATCACAAACCCATTCGTTATTCTGCATTTGTTTTGAAAAGTCACAACAGATATATGTCATAAGCACAAACATGTGAATCTCTGCTTTGAGGTCCCACACCCTCTTTAGTACTTTTCCCGTGCTTAACCAGCGATATTAGTGTGGTACAGCATATCAATAAAATCAGCTTCCATAACTTCCAACAGGCTACCGAAGCAGCCTGTGTTTCAGTCCCTTTGCTCTTATTTCATTCACTGCACAAACAACTGGATCCACAACATGTTTAATATTTAAAGAATACTTACAGAGGCTTTCTTGATGTATGGTGCAGTGAATGGACAGTACAATGCAGTGGGAAATCTTCTTTAAGTTTATCATTCATTAATTTCACATGGACGGAATGTTTCAAGCTGAACTCCTTGTAAACGGCAATAGTGTCTTGACAAATCAAACATACAGCTCCAACATTTGTAAACAAATACTTGTCACTCCACTTCTTGTTAAACGCACTGCATTCAACTTCAATTTTTCGCTTTCTAGATATCCTCAAACAACTCATTTTTGGTAAACTTAGGCAGATAATAAAAGCTTTTATAAATGTAAAGATCGATACGGCACTGTCAATTCCGGAAAATCTTTCACTTCACCAATTTCGCGTTAACTGCGAGTCGCTCGTTTGCCATGGCGGGTGCATACACTGTTTAACAAATATGTTTGGCGTGTAAGTGCGTTGGTTCCAATGACACACCGTCAAGACACATTGACCACGCACTCAGGCAATCATGAGCGTGTGAACAGTGAAAGACAACGCATGCACGGGCGTGCCTCGATCGACCCATTCGTGGGGAAACAAATCTTTGATAAATGAATAGATAGTGAAACAGCCAAACAAAATTAGGTTGAAAATTCCATGTCTTTTCCCACTGCCCTGTGGGTAAAAAAATCATAGATAAATGAATAGAACACGAAACATGTCAAACACAGTTCTATTGCAATTTATATGGCTTTTTCCACTCGGTGGGTATTTGGCATCGCGTGGTTTCATTTTTCTCAAAATTAGAAAGAATGTTTACCCTTGAGAAAATTAAAAATCGTGAACATAGGACTTTTTTTCTAGGCCGGATGAAAACCCTTGGTGGGCCGCAAGAAAGCCCTTCTCGGGCTGCAGTCCGCCCGTGGGCCGTAGTTTGCTCACCTCTGCTCTAAACCAATGACATCCATTCATCGATGTGTTTGAGGGAATGATAGTTTTCGACACTATACACTGCCGGGATACGTAGATAAATGAAACCTGGTCCAGAATATTTTGTGTTATACACCATTGTCACGAATCCTTCCTTGCAGTAAAATTATACAGGATTGTTTCTTTACAGATAGTTTGCTTTTCTGAATGACTCTGATTGCTTAATTTCAGATGGTTTTGAGGGTGATCCGAATGCGTGGATTTATGTTTCCATTCATAGTTAAGAAATAATGATCTTTCAAAAGAAGCATAATAGTGACTTATATCCGACTGAACCAGAACTCCCAAACAGGAACGAAACAAATGACATTTGATGTTTTCAAATTTCGACTATGCTTGAAAGCTATGCAGTTTACAGTTTGACTGCGTTATTGGGTATTGAATCGAAAGTGATAATCAAGCAAACACCTGCTATGCAATATTACAGTTTTAATCACATTTATATCTTATCAAAACAAACAGAACGATATACCACAACACATAAGGAACAACGAAAAGCACGAAATACATTTAAACACATCAGGATGTTCGTTTGACTGCAAACATTACAAATGAAAAGGAAAATATCTAACAAAACCTGAAACAGACAAAGAAAA
Source organism: Unio delphinus (assembly GCA_029339505.1). Lineage (NCBI taxonomy): Eukaryota > Metazoa > Mollusca > Bivalvia > Unionida > Unionidae > Unio > Unio delphinus. The sequence continues at coordinate 3,436,740 of JAQISU010000087.1, forward strand.
AATCATAGCAAAACTTCTGCTCTAAACTCAACAATAAACAACACGCCTAACAGGTGTGTGACAAAATCAAATGAATTAGGGTAAACCCATTAGAAACTATCCCTAAAAGAGTAGGTGCTAACAAGAAAAAATAAAAACAAATACATTATCCAATTAATTCTCTAACATAAGTAGCAATACAAATCACATCAAAACATTTCAACAACAACGACACAGAGTTGAAAACGTCTTAATCGTACATTTAAAGACCTAGGATCAGAAACATCCAACTTAAATAGTGCAATTATAATATTTGACTGTGAAATATTATTAGTATCCAAACAAATACATACGCGGAAGAAGCTCAAGTATGCTATATAATATATAAATACATACCTAAAACATCACGACACATCACAAAAATTAGTTGATACCTTTAATGACTGTAGATCTGCTAACTACGTCACCAACTTTGCGTACTGATAAAAATATAGTCATGGTATTGCGCTACAATCCCCCTGAATATTCGCCAATATAGACCTATAGTAATGAAAATGGAATAGAAATCTTAAGTTAAAAGTTATTGGATCAAAATTAAATAAAGAAATTGTTATATTTTCTTATCAGGTGAGTTTAAAATTACAACCTTTGAAGATTTGTTTCCCTGAGTAAAATTTTGATTTTGTGTATGGATGTAATGGGGATTATGACACAGATACGTTTGCAATGCAGAGACATTCAAAAGACGATACATTGTATAAAAACTTTGGCTTATCTATAATAGTTTGATTCAGAATGTTTAATTTTCCGATTATGAATAGAAGACCTTGATAATAACAATGATCAGTTCACATGCATAATTCATAATAGTTTCAGTGTAGTTAATTATATAATATATTCCGCTGAATTATTTAGGTATTTTGCCAGCTTTGGGATAGGCACTCGAGACGAACCAACATATTTTCCAATATATTGTTTAATTACAATTACTCAGCATATGAAAAAAAGATAACATTTGCCAAAGAGAGGATTTGAATGATTATCAATTGTATTGATAGGTATACCCATACTAGATGGGAATATTGTAGTCTTACTAATGGCAATATACTATTTCGGAACTTCTTGTTTGGTAATTATTGTGTTCATAATGTAATCTCTATAACGTACAGTCTATAACGGTATTACGTTGGTATGCCCGCGTCATGTATATATAGTCCACGGTATTGGATATATTTGAAGCTATGTAGAGATATGTGGAGATTGCATATCAGTGTTGTAGAGCTCTGTGAGCCGGTACGAATATCTGGAGAAGGCTTGGAATGGTTAAGGTATCTAGAGTGACCAGTGTGACCAGAGTGACAAGAACGTTCCAAGTTATCAGAGTGGTTAAGGTCGACGAGGTGCCTGCTCATAATTCATTATTACCATGAGATGATTTCGGGAAAATATGCCTCTCCTAAATTATGCCTGGAAATGTATCTAATTCATGCTCGCTGATTGGTTAATTTATCAGCATGATTGGCAAGTGCCGATACGTAAATCCCCAGGCTTCATGAATTGATTATCTACCAAAACCGATATTTCCTACAATCCTGAACGAATCAGGTTAACTGCTTGCAGGAGAGATCTCTTATTGCCCACGGGAATGAACACGGCTAGGATTACTGACCCCTGGCCTACCATATGTCTAACCATTGTTTCCCTGGGATGGCCACTTGGTGACCCTCATACTATTCATCACGTTTTGTCATTCCCTGCCACACTTGTTGGTTGGACGTAAGTGATCACTCTTATATTGCTCAGTCATCCCGCTCATATCTGCCAAAGTGGAGAAGCAAATTGTAGTCTAAGTACACTATTAAATACTTTCGTTCTTTATAGACATCTCGTCATGTTTACCCGCATAGGATAGCGTCGTAACAATTTTTCGATCCACTTATAAAAAGTACAATAAAAGCGAAGCAGCCACAAAATCTGCAAACAGAAAGCAAACACCAGCTAAATAAACCAAAACCAAATCACTAGAGAGAAACCAAAAGCCCAAAATCGAATAAAACACACAATTCAGATACAACGTTTGCCTGCGGTTGTTAGTGAACTGAAATGTGTATTTCCTTTGCTGTTGTTTGTATCATTGCCTGAGTTGTTTTGGTATTCACTGGCTGCGTACCAAAAGAATTAAAACACAACTACTAGGAACTAATCAAGGACGTTACTGTAATGCATAGATGTCATTTGTTGAAATACAAAGGGAAATAAATCAAAACCTGAAATTTCAAACATTGTATAAATATATATATTCGGTCTTTACTATTAAACCGTTTTCGACAATCATTACATTTGCAAATTGTTATAAATAATACTAGAAATACTTCTTCGTGATCATTTCTCACGTTCTAGAAGAACGTTGCATTGTCTTCTTCATGTCACCAGGTGTGGTGCAAGCAGGATATGTATGAAGTGAACCCATTAGCACACTCTCCTTGTCCAAAAAATGTTAATCTTGTTTACTTAAATGAAGGAAATAATAAAACCGACATTTTGGACCTTATCCACCTTTTCGGTATTTTTATAGTTAAATATGATTTTACGACTGACATCTGCAATGTTTCACGATAAGATTTAAGGATGGGATGTTTTGGAATTAAATTTCCAAAATGGTGATGTTTATATATAGTCTCTCTCTCTCTCTCTCTCTCTCTCTCTCTCTCTCTCTCTCTCTCTATATATATATATATATATATATATATATATATATATATCTTGTTGCCTTCAAATTCATATAGATTTCAAGAGAACTTAATCTCAGTAAACCGTTTGCTAGAATAATCAATATAGTTGAGTTTTACTCTAAATAGTTAATTTGTGAGTGTAGAACTTTAATGTCCATCATTTATTCGGTAATCTATTTCGGACATACATCAGGTAAGTCCGTAATCTCTCTCTCTCTCTCTCTCTCTCTCTCTCTCTCTCTGTATATATATATATATATATATATATATATATATATATATATATATATATGTGTGTGTAGAGAGAGAGAGAGAAAAAGAAAGAGATGGTTAGAGAGAGAATATATATATATATATATATATATATATATATATATATATATATATATATATATATATATATATATTACTAAGTGAACTCGATGATGCGAAAACGGATGTGGTCTCAAAGTTTCTGATAGCATCTTCCAACGCCAATTTCGACGCCAAGTATGTTTTTTTTTGTTTTTCACATTCGTGTATTTAATGCCTCTTTTTTGAACACGGAGTTGTATTATATCGCAGACTGTTGTTTGCAACACATCTACAGAGATATTGGTAATATTCTCTCTCTCTCTCTCTCTCTCTCTCTCTCTCTCTCTCTCTCTCTCTCTCTCTCTCTCTCTCCCTCTCTCTCTCTCTCTCTCTCTCTCTCTCTCATATTGAGCCAAAGTCTAAAATAAACAGATTTTAGCAATTAGTGAATTTAGACATTTTTCGGATATACATACATACATACATACATACATACATACATACATACATACATAGTAATTACCTATTACCTAATTGGAATATAATGATTTTTTTTATTTTACCTGTTTGAATGCGAAGAATTGGAAAATAATTAATTGTATATGTTACCTGATGGATATGATTGAATCCGAATAATTTTTAGATAGTCGTTTGTATCGGTTACCTGATGGATATGATTGATCCACAGTTAAATAATTTGAAAAAACTGTTTTTGTTATATGTTACCTGTTTAAAGTCGAAGAATTGGAAAAAAATTATTTGTATATGTTACCTTATGAATATGATTGAATCCAAATATTTGGAAAATAATGATTGGTATTTGTGTACCTGATAAATATGATTGAAGCCCAAAGAATCGAGCAATAATGATTTGTCTATGATACCTGATGGATATGACTGATTGGCATTTACATAATTTGAATATAATGATTTTTATATGTTTCCTGTTTGAATCCGAAGAATTGAAAAATAATTATTTGTATATGTTACCTTATGAATATGATTGAATCCACATAATTGGAAAATAATGATTTGTATATGCTACATGATAAATATGATTTAATCCGAAGAATTGAACAATAATGATTTGTATATTTTATTGATGGATATAAAGGAAATCCACATAATTATAACTAAATTGATTTGTGTACGTTACCTGATGATTATGATTGCATCCACATAATTGGAAAAAAAAGGAGTTGTGTATGTTACCTGATTCATATGATAGAATCCACATAAATAGAAGCAAAATGATTTGTATATATTACCTGAGGGATATAAATGATTATCACAGTTACAGATGTGGAAAATAATAATTTGTGTACGTTACCTGATGGATATTATTGAATTCGCAGAATTGGACAATAATGACTTGTTTATAATAACTGATGGATACAGTTGACTCCACAGTTACTGTGTGTGTGTGTGTGTGTGTGTGTGTGTGTGTGAGAGAGAGAGAGAGAGAGAGAGAGAGAGAGAGAGAGAGAGAGAGAGCGAGAGAGAGAGAGAGAGAGAGAGAGAGAGAGAGAGAGAAGAGAGAGAGAGAGAGAGAGAGAGAGATTAGGATTTTTAACGTAGACATGTTAAAAATCACATTATCCTGACACCAGGCCATCTAGTGCTAATAGTAACCTCTTAATGCTGAGCGCCAATTGAGCCTGCTGTTAGTAAAATAGTTTTAAAGTTTTTTATGACTTGGTTGGGGATCAAACCCACGACCTCGCCCTTCAGTGACAGACGCTCTAACCACTAGGCTACCGGAGCGATTACATAGTTACAGAAGTGGACAATACTGATTTGTATATATTACCTTATGGATATGATTGATTCCTCAGTTCCAAAATAACGATTTGGTTTACGATGTTATTCCAAAAAAAAAAACAAGAGCTACATCTTACAAAGTTATTCAAAATAAAAAACTGCATTTTGAAAACGTGTTAATAAGATTTTCTTTAAAACAAAGTAATCAATACATACAACTGTTGAGCATCACATAGAGCGACCTTTATGATGGGCACATACGATGACACAAAATGAAACCTTCTTTGTCTATATGCAGATTTATAGAGCATTGTAAATTGAAACATTTCTTTCAAATGCAGTAATGATGACGATGACTTTGAATTATACGGCTGTATAATGCCATATCGCCCACTAGGAGCATGTTAAACTCTTTTAAGTTTCTAGCAAAGCTGGATTTTTAATTAATTCGGAGTGGGGTATTGGAACCACTTCCCCCTGGCATTTATGTACTCAAGGAGTACTATTTAATTTGGTCGCTAGGTCAGGGTTGCTGTTAAGTAACCATCGACCTGAATGGAGGACCTTGGGTGAGTGGGAATAGACCCAACACACACTCAATCCTAGGAGACAATTATGTGTGTTAATGGTGTGACATGGCACAAGTGGAGGTATTGGAAATTAGTTTCACATTTAGTGCTATCCGAGTTGTGGCAATAAAAGAGAGGCACGATTAAGTCCAAGGGTGTCGTACAACCAGCAACATCGTGATTATGTGCCTAATTCAAATCTCGTCCAGTTATTACTAAAGGAATGGAAAATATCAATAATGTTTGAGCCACCTATGCAATTAAATCAAATCGATGAAGTCGTAAAATTTTTTTAACTATCTTAACTTTCCAATATTTCTAATACAAAGTGTACATGTATTAAGTCCCTAACAAGTTTTAATACTAAGATGTATATGCGACATAAATAAATATAGTCAATGTTTGGTACAAATAACTTGTTAATTTTGATTGGTGTGCCAAACAATGATCAAATCAGGTTACGTGAAATACATTGTTCGAAAAGGGTTCACGTACCAAATGAGGACCCTGTAAACCAGGCAATGAAAACAATCGAAACTTTTTCTATGCTGCTATTTCTTGTCTATTTGATAGCCAGTAATGTCAGGCTGCCATTTTGTTTTCATGGTGTTCCAGCCTAAAGTTGGATAACATTTAATTGCAGTCTTGTTCTGTGGGGCCTGGATGTCTTAGGATTTTAGACTACCTTATAGTATTTAAATTGGAACCATAATATCCAGACAGAATTGCATGATAATCTGGTATCAGATCATTTACGTATATTTCATGTTTGGCTTTCTGACTTTAGAGTTTGATAGGAATTTGGTAATTATTATTTATTGTCAATGAGGCTTATTGAGCGGACTGTTCGAGAAGTTAATAGGAGTGCGTGTTGGTTCCTATATTTTTGTATGGTCTTTTAAAAAACAAGTATTTGTTATTATTTGTTTGTTTATTTTTTGCCTTTTGAACGGTGTCTTTTTATTCATAATTGTCTTCACTATCTGTTCGTTGTGGTTTGTGTACCCCTATTTATCTTTTATCTACTTTGTTGACTTGTTATTATTTCTGGTGTAATTTGATTACTCAAAGGGCTTTAAGTAATTTTTCCAGGTTACTTTACCTAGTTTGTTTCTAGGATTACTCACGTCTTTAATTTTCGATTTGGTTGCTCATTTTTGTAGCCTTGGTGATCTCATGCCCACCGTAGTGTATGTGAGTTCCAAGGACGGTTAACATCTGCCTGCTCATTGTTGGTGGTGCTTCCATTCCTTAAAGATGCTTTCTGTTTGGTTGCCTAAACCAGGAATACTCTACTACTAGTTTTTATGTAATCCTGTTGGTCTCCCTAATGTGTTTATAAGGTTACTCGCATCTTTTTTTTCCGGTAGTGGTTGATGAGTATACGAGCCTTGATCATCTCATGCCCACCGTAGTGTATGTGAGTTCCAACGATGGTTGAGATCTACCTGTTCATTCCTGGTGATGCCGCCATCCCTTAAATATGCTTTCATTTTTGATGATTACTTTTGGTCTGAGCTAGGTTTCTTCCTTAGCTTTTTTGTTCTTCTCCCTATTATGTTTCTTATTTTCCTATTTTCTAAATTTTCTCTAGTAGCCACGTTGTTTTAAAAAGTCATTTATATTTTTGAATGTTGTTTGGTGGTTGATAATTGTTAATTGACTTATTTCTGGGAATGTATGTGGGACGGCTATGGTTTGTTTTTCCTATCTGAATTTGTCTCCTTCTTTCATGGTTATTCTACAATCATTAAAGATCTGTTGTAAATTTCCTGTGGTAGCAATTTATGTTATGTGGGATGGGTCCTATGTATTTTCCAAAGCTGTTTGCAAATTAAGTTTTTCCTTAGAGAATTCGATTGATAATTGTTTGTTCATTGCCTGTGCACCTAGGTGGTTTTCTATTCCTGTTTACTTCCTTGATGGTATTATATAATGTTCTCCCTTTGTAATTTTGATTCCAGTTGGTTTGCCATTTATTGTTAATGAATTAGGCTGTATAATTCATGTTGACTATATTCGTGTGGCATGTAATTTGGTTTATTTAGTGTTTCTTTAGCTATCTGGTCTGCTAAGTCATTTCCTGGGATATTGGTGTGTGATGGAATCCATATGTATTATATGCTTAATTTGTTTATATTTATTTGTTTCATTATTGCGTTGGTTTGTTTTAGGAAATTCCCTCTTGATTTAGTGGCGTCATTTTGGATTGAGGTTATGACACTAAGCGAATCAATTATTATAACTGCTTGCTTGGTTTGTTTTCGTCATTCCATTTTAGTGCTTCTAAGATGGCTCAGAATTCAGCTGTGTATATGGATCAGTAGTCAGGTAGACGCCACCCCATTTGTATATTCAGCTCAGGTATTACCAGTGCTGCAGCGGTTTTGCAAGCATTTATAATTTTCGAGCCATCTTTGTATATTTTTAGGTAATTTTGATATATGTTGTTTTTCTAACTTGTTCCTTTAGTTGAAAGGGAGATATTTACTATAGGTTTTTATAGTACTCGAAGGTTCTTTATCATATGTAATCTTACTTTCTGCTATATTCACTTTTGATGTTATTTTTTCCAAGCCTCCATGCCATATTTTAGGCCTGAAATATCTCTATTGAAATTTGATGTTTTAAATCATGAACTAGTATTCACACAAGGGGTGATATTTTCATAGTTTACCTGAGGGTTGTATTACAATTATGTATTGTCTGGTAAGTTGGGTGAGTAGTGGGGTGTGTTGAAAGTCTAGCTGCATATTTTAGGATAAGTACCTGCCTTCTTAGATGTATTCGCAGTTCTCCGGTTAAGATTTGCAGCTCAGCTAGTGAGGTTGATGGCAGTACGCCTATGCCAATCAGTAGGGCTATTCTCTGAATTTTATCTAATTTATTTAATTGACATGTGGGTGCCGTGTTTGTATATTTGGCAGCCATAGTCTAGTATAGATCTTCTTAAAGCCCTGTATAAGGTTAGGGTTGTCTCTTGATTTGATCCCCACTTGGTACATTTTAGGATTCTTAATAAATTTAAGTCCTAATTACATATATGTACTAGTTCACCTACTTGATGCGCCCATTTGAGATTTTCATCATATTAAATACCCAGAAATCGGGCTACGTTTACAAATTTTATTTCTTGACTTTGTATGCTTAGCTGAGGGTATTGTTTATTTATCTCTGTTTTCTGGGGTACATAGTACTGCTACTGTTTGTTTTTTACGATAGTTTAAATCCCCATATATTTGCCCTTTCTCCTATATTATTCAAACCATCCTGAATATCTATTATAATTTTGTGGTTGGATGGGTTTCTCGCTCTCCATAGTCCACTATCATCTGCAAATTGCGATAATTCAACTTCGGTTGATACCAGAGTTCTGTCAAGGTAGTTTATCAAAAGATTAAAAAGCGTCGTACTGAATGCACTCACTTGTGGGGTTCCATTTTCAAGGGTATGTTATTCGGACGAAGTGTCTAGTACTCTAGTTCTTTTTTTTGTGGTCAGTGAGAAAATTTTCAATGAAGTTATACGTCCTTCCCATGATGCCATAGTGATTTGATCTGGCAATTAGGCCTTTGGTCCATACAAGATCAAATGCTTTTTCGCGATTTTAAAAAAAGCAATTAAATTTCTGTCAGCTTTTATTTTAGAGTTAAATGTCAATTTTATAGTGATTTCTAATCTTATGAGTTGGTCCGTAGTGGACCCCAAGTTCCTAAATCCACATTGGTTTACAGTTAATAGTTTGTTACATTCAAGGAAGAGTTTGAACCTTTTGGAAATTATGGTTTCCATAATCATACATATATTGTTGGTTAGTAATAGTTTTATAATAGACTTGATGATGTTATGGTGTAAATGTTTTATATACTGTACCCTGTTTTGTCTTCACCGGGTAAAATTTCCTTTGCTGGTTGTAGTGCCTGATCCCATTCATATATCGTTATTTCTTTATTTAGATTACAATTTTAGGGTCCAAGGTCTTGAAATAATATTTTATACTTGTTTTCATTTTCTCCCCTATATTGTTGTTGTTGCAAGCGCTGCTCAGTTTTTTTAAGTATTGGGCTTTGTTCTTAGTTTTGTTGGTATTTTCGCCCCTAAGTACTCTTATTTTATCCCACACCTTTATTGATCCGGTTCTTATATTTATAATGGTGCAGTATTTTTGCCACGTTTTTTTCTTTCGACTGCTTGATCAGGTCATTTAGTTGTTTCTATTTTTCTTATATTCTAATAAGTCTGTTGTGTTACCTGATCTTTTGAATTTATTAAGGGCATTTTGCTTTTCTTTCCGAGTTTGTTTTACTTGACAGGTCCACCATGTTACTTCTAGTTTAATTGGTACGCCTTTGCTTTGAGTTTGCTAGTGGCGGCTGCCTCCGTTATAATTAGGTGTTCATAGTATATTTCATTGTCTTCATTTTCAATTGTATTTGGGTTGGTATTTATTAATTGAGTTGTAAATTTTGCCCAATCTGCTTTATTATAGTTTCACCTGGGGATTTTGATGTTAGAGTCGAACTTCTCTTCCATTTGCAGGATGGTAATTATTGGAAAGTGGTAACTCCCCATGGGGTCTGATTGATCTACTCTCCAGTCTGCCACCTGTGTCAATTTAGGCGTGCATAAGGTAAGGTCGGTGGCAGTCATGGTGACGTCAACCATATTGAGTCGGGTTTAGGCACGATCATTAAGTATGGTCAAGTTGATTTTGCTGATCCATTCCGTTAACCACCCACCCGTACTGTCCTTGACCTCTCCCCTCCCCACTGCACGCCATGAGCAATGAAATCTCCGCAAATGAGCGTTTGTTCGATTCTTTTATATTTAATTTTTTTCCTAAGTGCTGTGATGGTGCTTGCTTTATTATCTCCCGATGGGTAATATATATTGAATATTTGCAATTCGCTTTTCCCTGTATATATTAATAGGGATTGTATTTCTATTGTTGTATTGCTATTTGTTCTATTTGCTCTTGGTGTTATGGGGATTAATAATGCATAAGAATGTTGCTATTTACACATGTGGCTAATCCAGCACCCCGGCCTTCAATTATATGTTTGAAATAGTTTGGAGAGTAGCCTTGAATTAGTGGCAATAACTTATATTTTACAGAAAGGTTTGTTTTCTGAATGCAGATAATTACAGGTTTGTGCTGCGTATTAATTATTTTTAGTTTTAATTCATTGATGTTTTCTTGCTATATTATTACGTTCACATTTGGTGTATTAGCCATTTTTGGGGGGTTCGTGTACTGTATTGATGTTGTTCAACTGGGTTAGTACCTTTTTGGATATTTAATTTAATAATTGTTGAATTTGGATCCAACATTCTAAGAAGATTGTTTAGTGAAGTAATGAGTTTCTCCACCTGTTTTTCGTTTTCGATTCCAGTTTGTAATTTAAGTAATGTGCAGTGGTGATTAATTGGTTCATTTTCTTTATTTACTATGTCTTTATATTTACATATTGGATTTGGTATTTGTTTTGCAATTTTGTTTTTGTGTGTTCTAGTTTGAGGTTCATTATTGTCATTTGTTTTATAGTATTGGTTGGTGTGTTCCCTTGAGTTAAATGTATATCCCTAATGGCTTGTTTATAAGTTAGGTGTTTTTTATTCATTAGTTTGATGATTCTGTTTGCTCTAATTGTAGCCTGGCAATCCGGTTATTGTTGTAGGTGGGGTCCCTACCAGTTGGTGTATTTAGGTGTTTTTTCTGTTACATTTTCCCTTGTGTCAACCTCCACATTGTTGACATTTGTTTGTATATGTGTACTTTGTAGTAAAGTGCTACCAGTGTTGGCATGTTTTGCAGAGTCTTGTTTTATGTATGGTACTAATCTGTATCTGGTTCCAGTGGTCACTATCATGTTTAATGTAGTTAGAGGAGCCGTGGTTTCGGATATTGCGATATGGTTTCTTTTTTCTGATAACTTCTTAGTTTGCAAACTTTGTCAATATGTGAGCCTCCCTCTTTTAGCTTTTTTTTTGTTAGGGAATTCATGTCTAGTTCATTCAGTTGGCCTGTTAGTTTCGATACTGCTTTGTATTTGATGGGCTTTGTTTTTGGTAGGCATGGGTTTAGTTCCTTGCTGTTAAAGTCTATTGTTCTTGAATCCAGATTGTTTCTCAAATTGTTTATGTCTTTCTACTTTAATTGATATATGTCTTGTTTGGGTTAATTTCAGGGATTTAGCATCCACAGTGATGGTGCTACAGTGTACTATCACGTAATCCCTGTTTGGCCGGTCGATCATAAACTGACCAGAATGTACCCTCATAAGGGTCCCAGTTAAACATTTTTGTGTACAAGTTAATGAATTATGTATAATAACAATTAATATAGATTGTCATTTATAGCCTCTGGTATTGAGTAGGTTTTTTGCTAATTCTGTTTGATTCAATTTTGGTGGGGTGAGTTGTTTGGACAGATTTGTTGTTGCTGTTGTTGTTGTGATTGTTGGGATACTGTCTTAGTTGGTTTAATCTGTTCTTCCTGTAGAATTGGGATTAAGTGGTTCTTTACCTTTCCCCTTTCCATCCCATTTTTTGTTTTGTTTATGATGGGATATGGGGTTACAACCTCATTGTCTGGGTATATCAAATCTTTTTCCTTTAAAGATTTGGATGGTCCAGGTATTTGAATACGATAAAATGTTGTTTTTTGCACAGTCGGGCTCATACTGATTTAATTTAACTACTTTTGATAGTCCTGAGGTTATGTTCCAATTAATGAGCCTCCTGCTTTGGTTTGATTTATTTATGTTTGCCGTTATTGTTTCTATATTTATACTTTTTGATTGCTTTTCTGGCGAGTGCGCCTTCACGAGGTAATTGGGGTAGGTGAGCTGATTGAAGTCTCCTCTAAGCCTTGTGTTGCATTTCCTGATTCTAAAGTTGTATCTAGCTTTACATCTACCATAGGGCTGTAAAATAAATTGATTTCTACAGGCGATAACGGATGAAGTTTTTTCGCCGCTTTCCGTATTGTATCTAAATTGGGTGTTGAGTGACTTGACTTCTTTCGCTGAATTTAGTAACGTCCCTGTGGCGAGGACTTGGGGTTATGTTTTCTGTGGTCTAAAGATTTGGGTGTTTGTGGGGTTCCTTTTTGATTTAAATTCATTTGGTTTGTTTAAATATTCAATTGGCGTGCACACAAGTTTATTTCTTGTGTGCCTGCTTGGCGTGATTTGCTTGCTTGCTTAAATTTGTTTGGCTCATTTCCAATGTTGTTTTAACGGATTCAATGAATTTATCACTGTGTAATTATTTCCTGGATTTGTATGAATATATTTGGCAGATTACTTATGAGCTAAGGTAAATTAATATGCAGTTATTTACCGATTTCGTTTAAAGAAAATAATAGATGTTTTGCTTGATTGCAAATCGAACAGAGGGCGTTTGGAAAACAGCGTGTACGGATGCAATCCAGGAATAGTCTAGTGTGTTACCAAGATCCTGTTTAGTAAAATAAGCGGCAGATTATTTATGGTAAAGTTAAAGATAGATTAGATTAATTTCAAAGAGTAAGTACCGTAATCCTTTTTGTTGATGGGTTGAGCTAGGTGGCGGCTGGTAATCGGGGCTGCTGGTCTGTAGGGGTAAATGGTTGCTTGCGTGCTGCGGGTTCAATGTGGTTTTCCACGTATTTTTCCTGTTGTGATTTTGAGGTCAGGAGTAGTCCTATACAACTATCTTTGTTAAACAGTCAGATTGGAATGGCTATTAATGATCCAGATAAGATGACTTCTGTTTAAGCGACCACATTTCTAACCACAAAACTGTAATTTTTAACCAAAAGGCTCTGTAATTCGACAGATTTTTTTAGCGACGTCATTTTGCACAAGAAATGGAGTCATTTATATGCCAGAACGGGAGATTGTCTCGTTTTTGAACAGACCCTGAATCGCTTATGGCGAACTAAAATATAATCAACGCTGTGTGTTTTTTTAAAGATAAATTGTCTTAGTAAGCAAAGTGTAAGTAAAGAGAGCAACGTTTTCATTCCGTATGAAGTTTGTTTTTAAAACATTAATCATTAATCACGGAACCCATATTTACTTGATATATCTGTCATAGTTTTAATTGCCCGTTTCCTCGTTTGTCTATGGTCATCTTTCTGGCAAAGCCGGTAAAGTCTATAATCGTTCGGATACAAACTGGCATCCTGTTATAGTAGAGCTTATCGGGTAAGTGGAAAGGACACTAGATCAAATGTTAACTTGAGACCGGATATGTACAGTTTAAGTTTAACCTGACGATAATTTTAAGGTGTTCAACTGACGCAGATGTATAAACTCGTAAAGAAGTACCGGTCAATGGGTCCAATGTCGGATTCAAGGTCTGCATTGTAGGAACCTATGTAGGTAGTTCAATTTGCGTGAAGTAGATACAGAGTGAACATCCTCTGAAGATATATCTTGAAAAGGATTTATGTTAATGGCAAAATATATTGGCTTTGTTGGTGATGCAGCTGGTAAGGCATCCTCAGAGTTCAAGGAGAAACTCGATCGATTAATACGATGAAACCCGCAATCACAGCCGGAACGCCTAAGACCAGTGAGCTACAAGGGGTCAGAAATACTCAAATGCCAATTCCGATACAGTCCATAAACAAAACCATAATTAGTATGAATAGAGTGCCACCTGTCGTAAGGTTGATTACACTCCATATGTAGAAGAAGGTGATAATTTGATCATTGTAACTAAATAAAAGTTATCTTTGCACAAAGTTTCATATATGTGAACATTTGTAAGGAATGGCAGGTCAAATCGTCGATATCAACGAAGAGTAGATGCATAATGATACTCCAATGAAACTACGTTGTGTACATTTTAATTGTCAGTGCTGCTTCGTGTCAGCAAACTTCAGACAAATATAGATAATGATAATATCAAAGACTAAATTGGACTAAGCCTCGTCTGTCAATCGACATTTTATTGAATAGTCAAAGAATAATCCATACAAATATTGTATAGAACCGTTCATCGTGGCTAGAATTGTAACAACGTGTCATTAATTCTTCTATATCGCGTGTTTTTGTTTCATTTTTCCGTTCCATGTGAGACGGTTTGGACCTAGTCCACGAATGACGTTATGGACTTAGTCCATAACTTGACTATGTTTAGTATACACTGCTTGCGACCCATCATGTATGTCATTACAGTTCATTTTAGGTATTGCTCGCTATGTACCATAGTCGTTAATATGCCAAAGTTGATGATAAATATAATCATGTCTATGCCTTTTGAAAATGTACAGCATACAACACGATGGCAAACCGCAGATTGTTTACGCACATCACTTTTATATTACATTTTCCGCCTTGGTTTAGCAGAGAAATGACCCTATGTATTAAAGCCAATTTTAAGAGAACAAATTTATTTTACTTCAGAAAACTTTCTTTATGCTGATTAATAAACAAAAGTTCAGGCTTTTCATATTTCGATTGTTACATTTAAAAGAGGAAGATATATTTATTTCAGATCCCGATCAAGATGAAGTCAACGTTTGTAATCATCATTCTCCTCTGTATAAGCATGGCTGGGACGGACGGGAAGCAGTGCTCGTACCGATTTGGTCGTTGCTATGAAAAATGGGACGTAAAGGGAACATGCAGTGCTTCGTGTGGGGAGTGCTTTCGTGTTCCAGGCACGATTCAATGCAGATGCAAAAGACGTGAAAACTGCAAGCACCCATTCAGTTGACTAGGTACATTCCGTGAGGGCATTATATGTAGAAGTGAGTGATGACGTCGTCGAAAAGAATCTGACACCTAATCAGCCTCTGTGTTCTTTTTGAAATGACCTTTACCGTGATTTACAATTAAATGGTTGGCGTTCACAGCGAACGTATTCTTAACGAAATAATTTCCATTTTATGTGTGTCCTTGTATTTTTTTTATTTACAAACCGCCTACTAAGTTTGTTTTCTTTAATTTGGTTGCCACCATAAAAGTGTTACATGTTTCCATCGCAATTGTGAGGATGATTTAATATTTTTTTTCTACTAAGTAATTTAGCCTAAGGTATATTGTTGACACAATATACTGTAGTGAAGTAGAAAAATTTGAATTAACGTTAATTATTTCTTAGATTTATTGAAAAAAAGAAAATTTAATAGTGGTGCATAAGTCAAAAGTAAGATGCTGAGATTATTCAATTTCCGTTTTCAAATATATTTCTCCCAACATTAATCTGCTTTACACATTAAAAGTTCTCAATCTCTCTATCATTTCGTATATCTCTTAAAATACACCTGCAAACACATATATTCGTTCTGAGATATTGAAATTTGGATACAAGTTACAAACATTTATATAATAAACTGCGTCTCAATTTTTGGTTAACATATCTGATTTGTTTTCAAACTTTGTGTGGTTTTCCCAACGCATCAGTACAACCAATCTTACAATAGTGAAATGAGGAGGGTCTGACACTAGTCTTGTAAGATTGGTTGTACTGATTCGTTGGGAAAACCACACAATGTTTGAAATTGTACAAATACTGTACAAACTGGGGTGCATTATTGAATGGTTCACCATCGATCACGTTAAAAATTTCATTTTCGTTATTTAGTATAACAACTTTGTTCTGTGTCATTTGTTTTCCAACGTTTATAAATAAACTTTAGAGCAAATACAAATCATTAGTCATACATTTTCGCCATATTCGTATTTGATATGTGTTTTCACACATCAGATTGGCCGTTTGACTCTTTAGCCCAGCCTATCGATGCGAACGTTATAAAATTAAATGGATATTTGTATCACTCCGGTGTAGATTTGAATACGAATTCAGTATGTATTATCACTCATCACATTTATACAATGTATATGATTATAAACGTTCGTTTATCATTAATTACTAAGTGTGTAACCTCTCCTTTCATTTTACGAAATTCATCTTTCTAACAGACTACCTAAAAGGACATTAGTAGCAAGTTATTATACATACGATTTGTCATAATTACTATGATTATACATTGTTATGGGAATAGGACATATCAATATGTACATAACACACAAATTATGTTGATTTAGGGATCAGTTTACTCAAATGTAATAACGCCTAAATAGTCTAAGATTTGGATTTCCTATTTTGCAAGATTCATAACGTATAAAGCGCAATGTATGTACGGCCTTAGAGGCGTCGTGGGTGGAGTGAACATACAATATTTTTTTGCGGTGGTGGGGGGGGGGGGTGAGAGAACCCATACTATGTGAATCGTTTATTAAAACAGAAAAAGCGGATGCTAGCTTATGAAACCGATAATATATATCAGTAATTGCTGAAAATTTACTATCTTATATTATCCGGTTTACAATATTGATGATTTTCGATGATATATTTATAAATGCATATGTCCCCGCCAATGAGTCGCAATAGGTTTTTAATACCACATTCTCAATATTTACTTTAGGTATCCTTATGGCCATATCAGTAATTAAAATAGTATGACAGAGTGACGTTCTAGCCCAAGCGCAAGTAAGCAGAAGCAATCCAGCTGCGGACGTGTTCATAGACGCCAAAAAATATGTTTGACATGAAATTAAAGAACGATTATTAATATTGGTCCTGCGGTTATTTCCTACTTACCAGGCGGTGAATAATTGTAATATATATATATATATATATATATATATATATATATATATATATATATATATATATATATATATATATATGTATAGTTATGTACGCTGTATCAATGATATACCACGAGATGTATAAATTTTTCATTAAAAGGAAACGAGGCTTGCCCGAGTTTCCTTTTAATGAAAAATTTATACAACGAGTATATAATCTTGTTTATGTGATTTGGAAATATTTCAAGAAGGTCAGTTCACCTAACTCTGTGTTTCATTAACACCTAAGTCTGACTAGATTCTGACCTTAATTCAAAATTTGTAACATCCACGTAAACAGGTTCAGTCTTATTTATTTTTATTGTTAGAATAATAGTCTGTTTGATCGAGGCTGTACTAGATACGTGACCCTAAACTTGTAAATAGTTTTGAAGTAAACAATTGTACCCAACAAAGTATTCTTAAAATACAATGATTGGTTTGTCAGGGTCATGTTATGAGTACAATAAATAGACATGATTAGGTGACCCTCATATGGGTACCAATTTTGTGGTTCAAATTACTGTAGACTCTTTGTTATATTGATATAATCTCAGTCTGGGCTTAAAACTATTCAAGTCAAGTCATTTTTTTTCCCTGAAAAATCTACAATTGTACAATATATGCACGTGACTCCACATTGTGACATTGTTATGCAACTGTAAACGATAGAGAACTGCAAGTTTTTGAATTCCTTTATTCCGGTGTAATTTGTGCATATTTCGTCCAACATGCATGATTGTCTTATTGATGCACACATGTCTCGGTGTTCTGATCAAATGTTCATTTTAATACTTTCTTTCATCAATTATTGACTTAACCTCTTCAGATGTCGCAAAAGCTATACCTCGACTCTTACTCCCATTAATCAGCAGCAGAGGGGGCGAATCCGACAACTTTTAGAGGCGTCAATCTGGCAAACTGAAGCTCTCTCGAAATCGAAAAAAAAAGATGCCAAAGTCGTTGTCGCGCCCCCTGTGCTGCTATTAGTTTAACAATCCTTTTTACGATTTCAACCGAATATTTGATCAAGTACGATACGATATCTTGATCTAGGGTCATGCAATTTTATCGTTACAAATCCATGTGGGATTGACTGAGCGTGACTAAAGAAATTTCTAAAGAGATTTTAATCCATATCACCGCCGCACCAAGTTTGCCAAATGAATACAGCAAGAATATTGCAGTTATCTCTGATCACGTTAGGTATTTGAGTGTATCGTTGAGTGATATATATCACGTCGGTGTTTTTATGTCTGCCTCTGGAAAATATCCTAGCGGGATTTTTTTGATTGTCTAACATCACATCATAATATACGACTAAATTGTTAATACCTTCATCAATATCATCAATGTTTTGTGCTTCATCGATACCGGTTATAAACTCAATAATATCATCATCGATTTCCGATTTGGCTTTCTCGTTAAAATCCTTTAACCCTCGTAACATCGCTGATCGTCTACACTCGTTGCTACTAAATACAACTTATCCAATTTAATCCATCTCGTTATAAGATTAAGTAGTTGAGTTTTGACACTTCCAGATGCTCCGATTATAATCACGCGAATATAATTTGGTAGCAGGATGATGCTAAACTGGTTCTCTTCTTTTAGGCGCTGAAAAGTCAATTACATTCATGTTATTATATATAAATTATAGATCTATATTCTGTGAAATGTAAGAAGCGTACTAGCACAAACGACTTGTCAACAATTACAACTAAAAATAACAGATCAGCACTTGCTGGTAAGTGTGTACAATGCGCTACAACGAAATTTAGATTTGTTTCTATGAAATCTGCAGATGATTTAATAAAAAAAAAACGAGGAGGTGATATTGTAGCCAAGTTAGTAAAACTCCAAGAAACACCATGGGCAAAATATCCAGGTGAAAAACATCTTCCAGGATATAGTTATTGTGGACCCGGGACCAGACTCGATATCAGACTCGATGATCAAAACCAAACCCGACCCAGTGAAAACCCAATAAACGGTATTGATAAGGCGTGTCATGCTCATGATGTTGCTTATAAAAGCAGTAATCTGCAACACAGACATATGGCAGATGTGAAATTGATTCATGCTTTGAATTCTATCACTGATAAAATCATAAATCCTTCAAAGAAAAATAGGCTTCATGGATAGTAAAATCGGCGATGAAAGGTAAATTAATGATGGGTGCTGCTAATTAATAGCAACATGGAATCTATTTATTATTTTTTAAGAGGACACTGGAGGGGTAAAGCAGCAATCAGTAAACTCGCTAGCGCCGCAAAGGTCAAAAATACTACAGTAGCGGATTGGTTATCCAAACAGGCGATATGGCAAATTTGCCTACCACCGCCTAAACAAATTAACTACTCGCATTTTGATGTCAGCGCCGTTAATGAGGTTCATCAGGCCGATATGTTATTTCTATTGCATGATGGTTATAACAAGTATGCGCTAACCGTAGTTGATGTTGCGAGTCGATACAAACAAGCAGAACCGCTAAAGACAAAATCATCAACTGAAGATGCTTCTGCATTTGAAAGGATGTATCGACGAAGTCCTCTGCATTGGCCAAATCTATTACAAATTGATCCTGGCAAGGAATTTCAGGGTGCAGTGTTATGAACAATGAAGCATCATAATGTCACCATCAGACGAGGACATACTGCACTACATCGCGATCAGGCAATTGTTGAACGATTTAATCGGACACTTGCTCAGCGGTTATTTGGATATCAATACGCGAAGGAATTTATTCAGGATAAACGATCGCGTGAATGGGTCAAGAGATAACCAGGTATAATTATTGCGCTAAATAATGAGATTACTCGAACCATTAATATGAAACCTAATAATGCTATTAAAAATATATATATATACCCGTAAAACCGCAAAGTGATTTTTCAAAACAAGCAATAATCGGCAATGTCACTGTTAGATATTTATATGAACCAGGAGAGCTCGAAGGTGGTAAAAAAAGAGCTACTGATCCTATTTGGAGTGTCACTACGCATAAAATATCTAGCTTAACACGATCCACAGGTAGACAGCCAGTCTATAGATTGGATTCAACTGCTCCTCAGCGAGGATTTACTCGTGAACAGCTACAAGTAATACCCGAGGATACACAATTACCACCGCGTGGTCTTAACTAGCACCTCTGCGTCGGTTGCACTCAAGACAAGTCATCTTCACATTATCTCTGGTATGACCAATACTGCTATTTTTTCTATCTACGGTAAATTGGCGAGGATCTTTATCTGACCAACACCAACGCATTATACAATTGCAACTCGAACAGTGATTATTCTGTTGTTGTTTCAGTGTAATTATAAATTCGGCATCAATATCAAATTTTCTGTTATTTTTTTATCCTGCTGTTTATAACCAGATAGTTTTTTTCTGATTATATCATCACAATATCACTTTTTGTAGTGTCGTTATATTCTAAAACAACTCTTCGAAGTTGATTTATTCTTCTTACTCTGGACACCGCAAGATAAACTAAATTCGACCACTCGATGTGATTATCTATGATCCAAACAATTGTATCGGATATAGTCAATCCCTGTGAAGAATGTATCGTCGCTGTGTATCCTAGCTTCCATGGGGATTTATCAGCGCGCAATGCATATTCGGCAACACTGATATCAACCAACACAATATCATTTAACACTAAATTCTGCTTCTCTGTCAAGCCTGGAATATCAACTTTGATATTTTGTCTTCGTGTATCCTTGGGTCTATAACACAGAGGCACTTGAAGTGTTGCAAATTTTTCTTTATGCATGCTAAATAACTTCATCTGAAGTGTGTCTCTGACTATTTGTTTACTTGCCACTATCAAATAGTTTGGTCTACACGCTTCCCAAAAATTATGTAATGGAGTTTCCAAATTATTTCACGGGCTATTTCACATTGGATTCTATCCGGTTGTAATCTGAATAGTTTCTTGAACTCGCATAATTGTTCATCAAGGGCTCTATGATCAGTACTAATTTCTTCATAATAGTCTACAAAATTCTTCAGCCAATCTTGTGGAGACAAACCCACAAATAGTGGTTGTTGACCACGATCGAAACACATTATCACTTTTTTAGCAATAGCCAATTGAGAAACCTTTGTAATACATCTAACAACACCGTGCACATCTCATCCCAAATAATGATTTCAGGAATAAAGTTCTGGCCCATTCGATCAGAAGTCCATTCGTCACCTTCCCATCGAAAAAAACTGATAAGTGTAAGCGTTAATTCCTCACTGCTTCATCACTCTTGCAATTCTTTGGGTCGGTGTTAGCACAATCATGTTTGATTTCCCTCGAAATAATTCAATCGCACGAGTCGTTTTTCCTGACCCACCACAGCCGTTTAAGTAACTAGTTTTATGTTTACATATTGGATCGGAACATGACGGTGCATTAAATAGTTCTGATATCTTATTATTTTTCAAGTAATTGTTTTCAATCGTAACACCTGCTTATTTGGAATAATCACACGGTATTTCGTTTTTAATTCTCCATGATTCCCAACTATCGTCAGAATTTGTAAATTTGGCCACTGCTTCGCTATGTTTTACATCTGTCTAAAATAAATCAGTGGCGATTCTAACCGCGGTGTCAGGAAATATATTTATCATTGAAAATAAATTAATACAAGCATAAGCCAGCATACACCCTCATAAATGTGTATATTGAGAATTGCATCCATCGTTGTAAGTAACAATTGTACCCAATTTGGTTCCATCGGATATGAAAGCGTCTTTGCGATCGACGTATATACCCCTATATGTTACATCTGCGATTATAAAATCGTATTCAACGCTATCTATAATCAACCGTGAAGAATATCGTTTATTGTCGTATTTTTTTCCACCTTGAGTAAATTTACCAATTATTTTTCTACCGTGGCCTTTTGCTTGTATATTTCTAACTTCAAATATCTGTTTGGACCATTTCAAGATATATTCTTCGTCGAGATCAGGGAATTAATTTTTGTTTTCGCTGATTATAATATCTAGACTATTGGGTTGTGGTAACCAGACTTCAGTCTGCGCTCGATATGATATAATTGCTTCACTGACAATCAGCGATATCAGCAGTTTAGAATCAATCATATACCGTAATCACACTATTGGCCTCCAGTGTTTTGCAGATATATGTCTACCAATCCAAACATAACAGCACGGATGAAGTCCTTCAGCGGTTTCAAACGATACCACCCGGGCGAATCCAGTTAAATCAAAATCGGGTAGTGGTCCATTAATCGCAACACGGGTCATTTCATGTGTGGGATGTCCAAATCGTTTAAAGTACTCAGCACATTCTCCATACCCGACAAAACTCCCAGGATATCATGCAACCATATCAACCGAACTAATACTTTTAGGGTCATATTTTGTATTCCATAAACCACCACTCGATGCAGCTTGATTTGATATCTGATAGAAATTCTGCGCGTGATGGTTTCCACATGTTTTTCCTTCTCGCAAAATGAGCTTCAACTGACGGAATTGTAAAATAATTTGTTAATAATTGTTTGTCGTGTTCTGTTGAAAAACAGCTAGCCAAATTTTTCATCTCGCTGTGGAGGGCTTCAGCGCGGTATAATTCTCCGTTGGGTCTTACAAATGGATCGAATTTACCCTCTTCATTTTCAAAACTGTGAAGTAACCACACCGACACAGGATCGTTTTTACTTAACTCGTAAATAAAATCAAATAATGTGTTTTTGAAGAATTGTGAGGAGAACTCCGCGGGTAGATATTTTATTGTTCTATCTCGCGGAAATATTGTTACTGCAGGTGTCCATGCGTGTTCGGTATGATCAATAATTTTGATTACGGATCCTCTCGATTTATATTTCGGTTCATATAATACCTCTCATGTTATCGTCATTACTGATATCGGAAATTTTAGTATTCGTTCTAGTTCTGCCACATTTTGAGTTGCTCCATTTTCCTTTACTGTTAGTCGCCATTCATTTATTTTTTTGCGTCTTAGATCGGTCAATTTGTTTCAACGCAACGCATTTGTGAAGTGTTTTATTATTTGTTCTCCTACACAATTCAACGACGAATATGTCGTTGGTTTTAGTTTTTCAATACTCGGTTTATCATCAATTGGATAGATTCCATAAACAACTGCTGTTACAGGATAGGACCTCTCGTAATACGCTTTGTCAATTCCAGTCAGAATTCCTCTATTGGAATCATGACTCATAGTGACAGTTCTCTTATCTTTCAAAATTGGTTCAAATTTGTCTCGAATAATCCAATTCCCCGTTTCTGAGCGGATAATGAATTTCACTCTAATAAATACTTTTTCTGGTCAAGATGTGAGATTATCACTGCTGCTTTTTCGTCATTCATGGTAGCATCAACACTACCATCAATTCAAAATGTCGACCAACAGTAAGATGCTCCATCGCGCTTGAATTCATTACAACCATCACGGATTTTAAATATCATGCTTCTATCATTTATTAGACCCTTTGGTGTATCAGTTGAGACTCTATCGAGATTGAATTTAAAATTTTTTCAAGGCGTAATTTTCGATAATCTCTCGAAATCTTCCATATTATAATTTAAACAAATTCTTAGATAAAGAATTGATTATATAATGAATCATTGCAAATGGCTTATGATAGGATCAGTAACCGCTTGTAACAAATCATGCAGAAGTGATTTCTGCGAATTTCATTTCCAAAGCGTACGTTGTGGAAGCTTAGGTCCGCTATCTTGTATCCGATGTGAGGTATTTGTGAGAGGAAAATCGCAATTGTGTCTCAATTGTGGTGGCAAACGATACAGGGAACTTAAGCGATATTATTATAATATAGCTAAAAACTCCATCAAAGATTCCGTTAAAAACTCCATCAATGACTCTGACTCTGACCTTGACGGCGTCCTTGGCTCTGTCAAGGATAAAGTCATAAGAACACCTCAAGACTACATTGAAAGATTCCCAAGTAATGTAATAATTAAACCAAATAATGAATTAGACAAATAATATTATAGTATATAAATGAACCAAGAATTTCAACCACATCCCGTGATCAGCAATTATGAAGCGTCTCGTGACGGTATTGTCAGACACCGCAGGCTGAATAAACCAGTCTTTGTTGTGAATAATCGAGGGTATTTGGTATTTAATACTGGTAAAAAAAATCGTATCTTAATCATATAATAATATATGAATGTCACAATGGATTGATCAAAGACGGATTTTTAGTTGATCATATTGATTCCAATCCTCAGAATAACAAATTGGATAATTTACGTGCTATCTCTCAGAGTGAAAATTCCAAACGAGGAGGAACTGGGAAACACTCGGAAAATGATAGACCTATAAAATCATTTAATATAGAAAATAACGAACAAAGTGTATTTCAAAAAATAATGAAACTGGTAAATATTTTGATATTTGTAGAATCTCAGTACGATTTGTTGCAGAACGAATACAAAATTCGGCTTTATCAAATCGTTTTAGAAACAGAATTCAATTCGTTTACATATAAACCAATGGGGAATAACTCGTACGGGTATGAGAACCGTTTATGAAAGAGTTACAGATCTTAATGGGGTTTTCCGATTACTGTGGTGGCTTAACTGCCACGGAACTCAATGGAACTATTTAAGTAATTTGTTTTATGAGAAAACGAATCAAATAGGTAGTATTATAACAATTGTATTCTTTTTTTTTTGTTGATGTTTTCTTCCAGTATTCGGTCTTGCTTAGATGCTGTCAATAATCATTTTTAAGTACACAAAAGAATACAAAAAACACACCTCTGTTATTGGCTTCATGTATTCGTTAGGTTATGTACCATGCCGTCTATTATATTATTGGGGCCTTAGCGAAACTCAAAACATGAAACCAATTATAGGTCACACCGTCACTAGGTATGAATGTGTTTTTACATTCAAACCAGGTTGATTTTGTAGGTTTATGATTGCTTTCTGTTTGAGTGTAGACCCGCCCCGTCATTGTTATCCTATCATTCATTGTAAATACCATACAATTGTCATCCTCTAATCCATTGTTATATATTGTATACATCATTCATTGTAAATACCATGCATTTGACATCATTCATTGTAAATAATTGTATATACATGTGCCTTACAAACTCGCCATAACACTCGAATTGGGAGTTGAAAAAAGGTTGTGCTGTCCTATGTTAATAATAGTTTATAATGTATGTATGTATATATATATATATATATATATATATATATATATATATATATATATATATATATATATATATATATATATATATATATATCATGTGACGTCCATCACGAAATATTCCTTCTTGGAGTTCTAATGCGCTATTTGGCCAGTTAGATCTCCTCTTGGAGACTATGTTTCGTGGTACTTCTGGGCCCGGTCAAATGTGAATAACACCTGAGGGTTTACAATGGGGATGTGTTGTCTTATATATGTAACCTATGGGTCTCTCCGATATGAATAACACCTGAGGGGTTCCAAATGAAGTTTTCATCTATATCTCTAGGCGCGTTAAGTTGTGAATACACCTTACAAAAAGAAAACGGATCAAAATTGACCCCCACTTTTTTGTTTTTGTGTTTTATATATAAAATATATTAGAAATACAATATATATATTATATAAATGAATTCTAAAAATATCAACGAGGTTATAACCGAGATTTCAAATTTGAAAAATCAAGGAATTGAATTGTCTGATAAACTAAATTGTGATAGGATCCTTTCCGATTTTCAAGATATTGAAGATAATATCGGAAGAAAACGATATACAGTGCCAAAGTCATACGCTTTTATAAAACGGATTTATCATGCGATTAATGATTCGTTCATATATGAAAATGACGTCAATAAGTTTGTCCCGTTATTTAGTGTTGTGGAAAAAATCAAGAAAGAATTAGGAAATAAATATGAAATCAAACGCACAGTTAATTCAAAGATCAAAAATATAACAATGATTATCCGACAAAATACCCCTTTGGTTACCTCAGTGGAGTAATGAACAATCCGAGAACAATGACGTTCCAATCAACACAACTGACATGTATAATACCCTATCTGTTTGCACGCATATAATAGACAGGTATGCTTACTCACCTAAAACAAATTTGTAAAGACAGGTAAAATATTGTATTTATTTTTGCATGGTAATCAACAACACGGAAGTAATTGTCGAATAGGTGGTTAAAAATGACAATCGATGAAAATCTCTGATTTTTACATGAAAATCAGGAATTCAAGTAGAATATTTTTTGATTAGTCAAGGTTTGAATCCACGGATGATAGTTAGGTGTGCTTCGCGGGAAAGAACCCAATGAGCGTAATATATTATATATTATTTGATCCCGGTTTAATGTAATTGTTGTTACAATACAACGGATAATTCCCTTTGTTGATCATTGGTAAGCGGAAATATTTCGTCGCCGAGTCTATCTATGGTGATACCAATATTATAATCACTCTTGGATGGAAAATTTTGAAAACTTCATAGATAGCTTTATGCAAATCAAATTTGTTATGTATACATACATTATAATTGTTGTACATTATTGTAATAGAGCTACACTTTCTAAATTATTTTTATTGGAATCGTAAATAGAAAATCTTTGATTTTCACTTGCAATTTCAGGGATTTTTCACTGTCGGTGAATTAAAAAAATAGGGTAAAGTAGTCGAAGCTCTCTAATTGATTCATTTAGAGTTGTTTGTGAGTAGCGTTTTCGAACGCTTAATATTTTCGTTAACTCTTCAACACGCAGGCAAGAATGGACATATTGCATAATTTGGTCGCTGTTACAACTAATCATTGTTATAGTATACTGTTGCAGTTGTTGCATTTGGTCTTCAGTGGGCAGAAATTTATAATCGTCGCCGAGATTATCAATGATTAGTTCGACATGAAATTTTCTTGATTGATTCTATTGAAGATTTCCCTGAAGGCGTTTTCAAGTTTATGTTTCTCGTAAATAACTATTCGCGTATGATGATACATATTATTGTAAAAATCTACGATTTTCTAAATTCTTGATATTGCAAGCAATTTACTACTTTACATCCAGGGTCATTTATAATTTTTCCCCTCGGAGATCAAGCAAAGAAAAGTTCTAGTCGACTATTCTAAAATTCATTCTTGATATAAGATTGTTGGTGGTTCCCAAGTCTGTTAAATGAGGTGGATTCATCAAGATTAAACTTCCCGGGGAAACATTTGGGGAAAACGTATATAAGATATAACCGATATCAGCCCTTGTTGACGTTGCTGTGTCAGTGGAATAACTACCTAACACTGCATCACAAATAACGTGTATGGCAATCGTTGACGATATGTCAACGTTGCCGTGTGATCTGTGCTTGTTGTTTTTGTACACTGAATTATTCGACCGTAAAATCTCCATATGCGGTTTCTTTTAAACCATAGCGCGTGAATCTGTAGAAAAAATTCGTCGATGAGATCTTTTAGTGATTTCTTTACTCGGGCACACACCATCCTGGAAATTTATAGTAAACTAAATCTATATCGGTGCGCGAAAATACACTTTTGAGCTTTTCCTTAGAAACGCTAGCGTTTCCGATGGGAGATTTATCTTCGTGGATCAACGAGAGTATTCTATCGTTGAGATAGTAATGTCGGAGATAACTTGGTTTAGTTGTTGTTGTTGTTGTTTAATTTTACCTCGCGCAGTTGTTAAATCGATTAACTGAGATCGATCGTTGCAGATAATCTCTTAGTTGATTTAATTTAGTTTTAAATAATTGTTTCATATTGTTCAAGATCACAAGCAAACTTTGTGATGTAATAATAAAAGTACCTTGAGTAAATCGCCATATTATATTGCTGTACTCGTTGTACTCATCTTTTCCAAGTGTATCAGTTTCCTATCTATCATTAACATTATATGAGAACATTTGATTGATATTACTGGCACGTAGAAAATCAAAGTCGAATCGTAATCGAACTTAATCTCCGGACTGGGTTTTTCATCAGTAAAAAAGTCAGATCGCTTTGGTTCAGCAGCAGAGAGAGTGAACAGACCAACTTTGTAGGCGTCAGCATTTAAATATTTAATAGAAAGGTCTATTTGACAAACTGAGGTTTCCTAGTAAATATTTAATAGAAAGGTCTATTTGCTAAACTAACGCTTCCTCGTAAGGGTTCATTGGCAAAAAAAAAGACGCCATTGTCGTTGGAATTCTCCCTCTCTGCTGCTATGGGTTAACAATTCTTTACGAGATTCAGTAAACGATTTTAACCGAATATTTTATCAAGTCCGATACGATATCGCGTCCGAGGATCTAATACATTTATCATTACAAATCCGTGTGGGTTTGATCGGGCGCGACTAAAGAAATTTTTAAATTGATTATAATCCATACCACTGCACCAGGTTTGCCAAATATTTAGTAGCGTGTGAGTATCAACTCCGTTTAACATGCGTAACAAATTCCAGTTATCTCTGATCACTTTTGGTATTTGGGTGTATCGTTGAGTGGCGTATGTCACGTCGGTGTTTTTATGCCTACCTCTGGCAGGGTTCTTTTGATTGTCTAACATCACATCATCGTATTCGACTAAATTGTTAATACTTCCATCGATATCATCAATGTTTGATGCTTCTTCGATATCGGTTATAAATCTAATAAGACCGCCCTCGTTGACAATCTCTATAGCTCTTTCGTAATCATTGTCGTTGTTAATACTTCCATCGGTCTGTGCTTCCTCGGTCTCGGTTATAAGCTCGTCAGCCCTTTCTATGGCTCTTTCGTTGTACTCTTTTAACACCCGGTAACATCGTTGATCATCTACGGTCGGGGCTACTAAATACAACTTATCCCATTTCATCCATCTTATTATCATATCAATTAACAACTCTGTTTTACCTCTCCCTGACGGTCCAATGATAATCATTCGAACAGAGTTTACTAACATAACATGATGTTTCACGGGTTCTGGTTCTCGTGTTGATGAATAATCAATTGCATTCATATCCATATGACATAAATATATTATGGATCTATACTGTGTGAAGTGTAAGGCGCGTACTGGTACAGATGACTTGACGATTACAACTAAAAATAACAGATCAGCATTTTCCGGTAAGTGTGTACAATGTAGTACAAAGAAATTTAGATTTGTTTCTAAGGATTTTTAAAAAATGAGGAGGTGATATCGCAGCCAAGCTAGCTAAACTCCCAGGAACACCATGGGCGAAGTATACAGGAGTAAAACATCTTCCAGGGTATAGTAATTGTGGACCTGGAAACATACTCGAATTCTATCACTGATAAACCCTTGAAAGAAAAATTGGCTTCATGGTTAGTAAAATCGGCAATGAAAGGTAAATTCATGATGGGTGCCGGTAATTGATAACAAAATGGAATCTATTTATTATTCTCCGAAAGGATACTGGAGGGGTAAAGCAGCAATTGAGAAACTCGCTAGCGCCACGAAGGTGAAATATACCACTGCAGCGGACTGGTTATCTAAACAGGCGATATGGCAAATTTATCTACTTCCGCCTAAACAAATTAACTGCTCGCATTTTGATGTGACCGTTCCTAATGAAGTTCATCAGGCTGATATACTATTTCTGCCACATGATGGTGGTTACAAATACGCGTTAACTGTAGTTGATGTTGCGAGTCGATACAAACAAGCAGAACCTCTAAAGACAAAATCATCAACTGAAGTAGCTTCTGCATTTGAAAGGATTTATCGAAGGGGCCCTCTGCGCTGGCCAAATCTATTACAAGTTGATCCTGGCAAGGAATTTCAGTGTGCGGTGTTATCACCGATGAAGAATCACAATACCTAGATACGACGAGGGTATACTGCACTACATCGCGATCAGGCAATTGTTGAACGATTTAGTCGTACACTTGCTGAGCGGTCATTTGGATATCAATACGCAAAGGAATTTATTCAGGATAAACGATCTCGAGAATGGGTCAAGAGATTACCAGCTGTGATTATCGCGATGAACAATGAGGTTACTCGAACGATTAATATGAAACCTAACAACGCGATTAAAAGGATGTATATACCCATACAACCGCAAAAAGTTTTTCAAAACAATAAATACTCGGTAATGTCACTGTGAGATATTTATATGAACCAGGAGAGCTCGAAGGTGGTAAAAAAAGAGCTACTGATCCTATTTGGAGTATTACCGCGCATAAGATATCTAGTATAACGAGAATAACGGGTAGACCAGCAATCTATAGATTGGATTCAAATGCTCCTCAAAGGGGATTTACTCGTGAACAACTTCAAGTGATACCCGAGGACACTCAATTACCTCCGCGTGGTCCTAACTAGCACCTCTTCGTCTGTTGCACTCAAGACAAGTCAGCATCACATTATCGCTGGCATGACTAATACTGCTATTTTTCTGTCTACGGTAAATTGGCGAGGATCTTTATCCGACCAACACCAACGCATTATACAATTGCAACTCGAGCAGTGATTATTCTGTTGTTGTTTCAGTGTAATTATTAATTCAGCATCAATATCATGTTCAATGTTATTCTTCTTTTGTCCTGTTGTTTATAACCAGAGAGTTTTTTTCTGATTATATCATCGCTGACAAGATCACTTATTGTAGTGTCGTTATCATCTAAAACAACTCTTCGAAGTTAATTTATTATTCGTACTCTGGATACTACGAGATAAACTAAATTTGACCACGCAATGTGATTATCCACCATCCAAACAAATGTATCGGATATAGTCAATCCCTGTGAAGAATGTATCGTCGCTGCGTAACCTAGCGTCCATGGGGATTTATCAGCGTGCAATGCATCTTCGACGACGCTGATATCAAACAGCACAATATCATTTAATACTAAGTTCTGCTTTTCACGCTTTCCTGGAATATCACCTTCAATATTCTGTTTTCGTGTATCCGAAGGCCTATAACACAACGGTACTGGAAGTGATGCAAATTTTTCTTTATGCAATTCAAATAACTTCATCTGAAATGTGTCTCTGACTATTTTTCTACTCGCTACTATCAAATCGTTTGGTCTATACGCTTCCCAGAAATCTTTTAATGTGGTTTCTGAAATTATTTCACGCTCAATTTCACATTGGATTCTATCAGTTTGTAATTTGATTAGTTTCTTAAACTCGCGTAATTGTTCATCAAGTGCTCTATGATCAGTGTTAATTTCTTCATAGTAGTCTACAAAATTCTTTAGCCAATCATGTGCGATAAACCGACAAATGGTGGTGGTTGACCGTGATCGCCGCACATGCCGACATTTGTATTCGCTAACAATAACCAATCAAGAAATTTTTGTAATACATCTAATGACACTGTGCATATCTCATCCCAAATAATAACTTCAGGAATAATTTCTCACCCATTCGTTCAGGAGTCCATTCATCGCTTTTCCATCGAAAGAAACTGTGATCAGTACAAGCATTTACCCCTCGTAATTTTATCTCTCTGGCGAGTCTGTGTGTTGGTCTTAGTACAATCATATTTGATTTCCCACGAAATAACTCAATCGCACGAGTCGTCTTTCATTACCCGCAAAACCGTTTAGGTAGCTGGTTTTATATCTACATATTGAATCAGATATCTGCGTTGCATTTAATAGTTCTGATATCTGATTATTTTTCAAATATTTATCTTCAATCGTAACATCTGCTGCTTTGGAATAGTCACGCAGTATTTCCCGCTTAATTCTGCATGATCCCCAGCTCTCGTCAGAATTATTGAGTTCGGTCACTGCTTCGCTGCGTTTCGCGTCTACATAAACTGAATCAGTGGTTACTCTAACTGTCGTGTCAGGAAATCTATTTGTCATCGAAAATAAATTGATAGATGCATAAGCTAACAAAGACGCCTTCAAATGTGTAAACTGAAGATTTTCTCCGTCTGTTGCTATATCCGCGATTATAAAATCGTACTTAACGCTATCTATAATCAACCGTGAAGAATATCTTATATTGTCGTATTTTCCACCCTGAGTAAATTTACCAATTATTCTTCTACCGACATCCTTTGCGTCTTTATTTCTAACTTCAAATAACTGTTTGGACCATTTCAAGAATGATTTAGACAAATAGCATTATGTATATAAATGAACCAAGAATTCCGACCGCATCCCGTGATCAGCAATTATGAGGCATCCAGTGATGGTATTGTCAGACATCGTAAACTGAAGAAACCAGTTGGTACTGTGAATAATCAAGGGTATTTGAGGCATACCGTTGGAGGGAAAATACATCTGAATCATGGAATAATAAATGATTGTCACAATGGATTGATCAAGAATGGTTTTGTCATCGATCACATTTATTCCAATCCTAAAAACAATTCTTTATCAAATATGCAGGCTATCTCACAAAGTGAGAATTTAAAACGAGGAAACACTGGACAATACTCGAAAAAAGTGAGACCCGTAAGATCATTTAATGCAACAAATAACGATTAAATAGTATTTCAATCAATAGCTAAGGCCGGTAGGTATTTCGATATTTGTCCATCTTCTGTTCAATGCGTTGCACATGGAATTTGCCGATCTGCGATTTCAAAAAAGACCGGACAAAAAATTCAATTCGTTTATGTCTGAAACCTGAGGCGCCCATCTCTGGGTTCATTTTTGAAAAATATATTTTTTATATTAGAAATATATAATTATCAATAATATGAATTCTGAAAATATGAATGAGGTAATAACCGAAATTTTAATTTTGAAATCTCAGGGAATTTACATATCAGATAGTTTAAACTGGAATCAAATTATTTCTGACTTCCAGGATATTGAATACGGCGCTATGAATAACAAATATGTACTACCCAAAATATATGCAGTTATAAACGAATTCAGAATTCAATTCACAAATCCCTTCTATTCTGTGACGACGTCAGTAAGTTTGTCCCGTTATTTACTATCGTGGAAAGAATAAGAAAGGAATTAGGGCAGGAATGTGAATTTAAAAGAACAATTTATTCCAAAATCAAAAATATAAGATTGTTAATTGAACAAAACGAAAAACCCCCTTCGGATGGTCGGTTTTAGTCAATACTGGCATGTAGTAATTTTTTTTAGATTCAAATTGGAAAATTGTTTACAATTTAAATAATGGTTAATGAATCATTAACGACTAGATTGGCTAGTGAAAGATTAGATCCGCGAATCTTTCAGAAATGAAATACAAGCTAGACAGAGTTTACAAACGGATTTTGCTGCGGAATCTGAATAGTTGCTTAAACTAATAACCACTGCAACGAAAAAGGCAATATCAGCTACTGAGCGTGCTATATGGAGGGATATCCCCGAGACGGGGGAAAAAAGAAAAGAAAAACCTCTGATTGGTGAACTTGAAAAAATAGCAACATGAACTGAAAAAATAGCAAGAAGATCCGAACAAACAAAAAAATCTTTAAGAACACTTCCTGATGATATAATAACTGCCGTAAAATGACCAGAACAACAAGAACAACAACTTTGAGAAGAAATAGAACAATTAGGTGATATTGATATTAGATCCCCACCGTCTGAACCTCAAGCACCACTTACAAAAGAAGAAGAAATTGAACTCCTATTATCTCACCACCACCTGAACCACTTGAACAACAAGGCCCTGTTGCACGAGAAGACTATCCACCTGAAAGGATATTTTCGGCTGATGCGTTAACTGAAATTAGAGGAATCGAAACAGACTCTGAATTAGTTAAATTTACTAAAGAAAATTTTTTAAAAATATAAGAAATACGTATTTAAAAGACGACGAGTCTAGAGATTTTATAAAAGACAGCGGCACCTGGGTGAATATAGTATTTTTAGCAAACCGCGATAAAACTAAAATAACAAAAGAAATCAGTTCTGATTGTGCTAAATTTATGGCTATGATAAAAGGTGTCACACAACCACCTCCGGATTATACAGCATATCCAATTCCAGGTGAAATTCGAATATTGGCAGAAGCTGATTCTGAAAAAGGTGCGACTGGTATGACTAAAAAATCAAACGGAAAAGGATATTCTGGGAATGGAATTTCAGGTAGTGGTCTTATTCAATGTCCTGGTAATATTCTCAGCGATGTAGCACGATTAGAAGTTCTCGTCGGAGGAAAAAGAGCTAGAAATAACTCTCCGAAAGTAATTAATGAAGCGGCTGTTATCTGCATGCGGTTATTTCAAGGCGGTGTTATCGATATTGGTCTATATCGAGATTTCATTGATGAGTTAGTGGAAAATCCTACGGATATTCACGATCATGGTTATCACAGTGATTAATTTGATGACGAAGTCATCGCATTAGATAAATAACAATTAAATAAGAATGATCATACACTACAACCATGATAAACCAACCAGCGTCTATGTAGTAAATTGATGAGTTAGTGGAAAATCCTACGGATGTTCACGATCATGGTTATCACAGTGATTAATTTGATGACGAAGTCATCGCATTAGATAAATAACAATTAAATAAGAATGATCATACACTACAACCATGATAAACCAACCAGCGTCTATGTAGTAAATTCGCGGTTTCCAGTTTATAGAGCGTACTATGGTGATGGTCTCGGTGATACCATTGCAGGGTTATTTGCAAGAATGGCTCCAAAGGTGGCACCGCTAGCAAAACAATTATCAATGAAGGTCATTGATGTTATTCCTGATAAGGGTATTAGTGCTGTTGGGGATGCTGCCGGAAAATCACTTTCCGCGGCGAAGGATCAATTAACAGCGCTAGTTCGGCGGCGAAGGAAACCACCATTGACGACTCCGTCGTTACCGTTACCATCCACAGCGGAAATGCCCGCGAGTGTTAGTAGAATAATAAATAACGCAGTGGATCAGAAAGTAGCGTCGCTGGTGACCAACGACCAAAGCAACATCGCAAATATGATAGCGGGAAGTGGCTTAAAAAAACCACGACGACGTCGACGATGATGATTTAGACGCTGATAAATATAATAAAATGTTCAAACGGTCACCTGATACAGCGTTTGATATGGACGCCCCAGTGATCAAAGATGATTCTGTACGTGATTATCAATATTACGCCTATCACGCAATACAACCAAATAGTCGATCAAGAATCGAACTTCAAGTTTATGATACCAGTAAATACTTTCTACCTCGCGAAGCGTTTATCGAAGTAGAAGGAGAGCTTATACGAACAGATGATACAGCATATCCAAATGACACTCAAGTCGGATTTCTCAACAATGGGATCATGGCGTTATTCGAGAGTTCAAAATATCTCAGTGATGGAAAAGAGATTGAGTCGATAGATCGCGATGTTGATGTGGCCACAACAATAATAGGACTAGCGAGATATTCCGACGATTATACAAGATATGCAGGCCCTTCTATGATGTTTGCAAAGGATGGTAAAAATACCGCTGGAGGAAATCAATTTATTGTAAGACGACCAAAATTAGATACTATTGCTTCTAATGATGCTGATGTCGAGGCTGTAGTTATAAATAACAGTCCTGATTTCAATCTAGGAGCTTCAACACGCATGCCAATGTTGGGAGGAGCGCGTATATCATTCTCATGCGTGATTCCATTGCATCATATTTTTGGATTCTGCAGAAAGGTTCGAAAAGTTATTTATGGAGCAAAGCACACAGTAGCACTCGTGTGAAAGGGTGACGACAATGATGCAATTTGGAGGATTCCAGCAAACTTAGATCCAGCACATGTAGATGATGATGCTGGTAAAGTCGTCTTAACGAAATTATCATTATGGATGCCAGTGTTGACTCCATCAATTGGCGCAGAAGAACGATTACTATCATTTATGGATCAAGGAGGAAAATCATTGTTGAGTTGGCTAACAACGACTACAGATGTTAAGCAATCAGATATTAATGGGTTATTTACATGGAATCTAGCATCAAAACAAGGCGTTTCAACTCCACGTCATATATTTATTGAGTTACAGAATACCGCACGAACTGGTAATCAACGATGCAGCCATATGATATTTGATCAACTCGGTATTACTGACGTTTCACTAAGAATAAACGGCCAACAGGAACCATCCGAGGATATACAACTTAATTACTTTCACAACCATATTGCCCGTGTATATCACAGATTGTTATCGTATATGGCGCGCGATCAAAATGTCGGTACTGGTTTTCAGATATCACAGCTTTATTTTAAGAATTTATATCCGATCTATATTATTTTTCGATGGAACATCTTGATTTAACAAGACAGTCAGTCGTTGATATACACTTTAGAGCCAGTGTAAACCGTGTTACTATTGGTGATCATGCTATTCCTTACTACAGAGCAATTGCTGTTATTCTCAGTGATAAATCAATGCTAATCGAAGGTGTTGGTGGACGAATGAGAGTGATAGATGCACCAGTGGAAAATATGTAACAATTTGATCAATCTATTATTAATAAAATGCCATATGATGTTATTAGTGTTACGTTAACTAATAATTAGATTAAGAAACTACAATCAGAAACAGCTGAAAATGCGGAACTACAGTCACGCTGAAACCTAATCAGATGACAGGCGGGGCAAATAAATTATCGTTGAAACCTAATCAAACAAAACGTTTCAAGGACGTGCTCAAAGATACAAAAGGAATTCGAATTAAACTTTATGTGGCTGCAATTGCCAATATGACAAAAACCGGCGATATATTTCCGTTATTAGCTGCTTTACCCGCGTTGATTTCAGCAGCAGCCCCAGCGGTGGCTAAAGCAGCGGCGCTAGGAGCCGTTGGTACCGCGGCAGGAATGGCACTAAAGAAAGCAACTGGAAAAGGATATACACTAAAGGGAAAGGTTCTAAGACTACCAGGAACCCCGTATTCATGGCACAGCGGGAAAGGTCTGATAATCCCAGGAACGGTTTATTAACACCAATGTCCAATTTTGATTTACTCGATGCCGCTAAAAAATTGGCCATAAAAATCTTCAGAGGTGTCTTTATGAAAGATCGGTTACCGACACAACCAAACAACGCTGAAACCGGTATTATTAATCTCGATAACAGCAGCGGACCCGGAACCCACTGGGTTGCATACGCGATTGATCCGCGTGCAATCGTCTATTTAGATTCGAATGGATTAGCGCTGCCTAAAGAATTCATGTGTTATATAAACCACTTAAAAACTCCTCGTTGGTATTCTACTCTACCAACACAACAAATGAATGACCCACTAATATGTGGCAGCGAAGTATTAAATGTCATTGCCGCTATTTCAACATCTGGAAAACCACCACATGTTTTTGTAAATGAATATACTAGCAGTCGCTGGTAACGACGAAGTCGTCGACAAGGAGATTTTAGAGAAATAATTAGTTTTACAATAACATGATTTATATTTGGGGGAGCTCTTTATCAGCTCTGAAGAAACCAACCATAGATATATCTTCAACCGGTGATATAAAAAAATAATCTAAGATGAAATAGCTGAGATGTTGAACTTAGCAAGTGTTGATCCTAATGAAATAGTTGTATTTCAATATCGTCAGGGTAAATTTAAATCTAGTAATGTTTCCCTGGATGATATTTTAGTTAAACAAAACGGCGTAACCTCAAACCGGGTGTACTTATTTCAACTATCTTGGAACGAATTAACAATATAGACAAGCCGTTATTAGATTTCCTTGGAAATCCACCGGTGACCATACCGAAGCTCACAGTGATAAAAAATTCTATATTGGAACTAGCAACACTTCAAGCAAAATATGAAGAACACGTTGAAAAGTTTACATCATTTCGTAAAAACCTCATCGAGAAATTTTTTACAACCAAGCTGGATAAACTCAACATAAAACTTCCTGATATTAAAAAATCCATCAAAGAGATGAAAAAGACCATCGAGACAATCAAGGATAATGCAACGAGGATGATAGAAATCGTTGACAAAACAAAAATCCCTCATGCGAAAACCAATAATATGGTGTACACGATTCAATACGGATCATTTGCGTGGACACCTACAAACAACAGATTAGATATCACTGCAACCGTCAAAAGTGTTTATCGAGTAATACCAGTGACACCAACTCAATTTAATATATCACCGTCGAGTTCATCTGGGGTCAACAATACAATATCAACGATCATCGACATGGATAGAACTGAACAGTTCACGATAGCATCCACTGATAAGAATTTAGCGAGGGTTTCAGTAACATGGTATGTGGAATTCGTATCGGTTTTAAGTAAACAACTAAATTGAAATCGTAAACTGATTTGAAAATAACATGACATCACAATACCGTTATGACACCGTCATGGAATTTTCAACAAAACTCAAAACTATTTCTGAGGAGTACCGAATAAAAATTAAAAAATACAGGCAAAGAATCACTGCTATCGATGTAGCTGTGTACTCGCTGTCTGGTGTAGTTGCCGGCGTTGGTATTACTATATCATCAGTTACAATGACCGCTCCGGCTGTTATTCCGGTTTGTATAGCTGCGGTATAAACAGTCGCGGAAATAACCAACGCGATAGCAAAAAAATATCATCGTGTTCTCAACAAAAACTACACGATTACACTGTTAGATATGCTGCTGTATTTCATGCACGTTCGCAATTATCTAAGTTGATTTCATCGTCGATCGACGACACGACAATAACTGAGGATGAGTTTTCGAGAATAGTTCAGTTGTACGAGTCAACTATGTTAGAATTAGAGCGCGACAATAATAATAACAATGACAACACCGCAATAACTACTTCAACGGATAGTAGAAAATACCGAACCGGTGAAAACCAGCATAATCTCATAACCACAAAAATCTGATTATGTTACCGACAGGATGAAACCCGATAATCCAGTAAAAAGCTATAGCGGTTACACCAGATGGAATTTTTTCACTGGAATGATAGACGACCGCAACCGAAGATATTACGCAACTTGACAGGATAAAATCACTGAAAATTTCACAACGTTCAATAATGATTTTTCACTGTTGTTAATATCTCTTAAATCCGGTACTCTTACCCGAGATGAATTTATCAGCGTCGTACAAACATGTAACAAAATCATCAAAGACATGGAAACATTTCATTCGCAAATTATTCAAGAGGTATTAGGTGACAGTAATCCTAAAACGACAACGGAGTTTGCGACAGTATATAATATACGCGTAGAAGATATTCCCACGCTCAAACTACATGGATATAATATCTCAGAACTAAACAAATCTCGCCATGATGCCATCGATGAAGGTTTCCAAAAAAATCCATGATGCATGGTAAAAAACAGCACCACAACCATAAAAAACAATTCTCAAATATAATAATGACCCAGACGGAGGCGGCAAGCATATCGCACCACTAAACGTAAATATATCCTCGATGACTGGATTGAATTTAGTATGTGATGTTATCGAACGAAGTTATCAAATAAATCTCGACCGATCAAATCAAGCTCAGCAGGGATATATTTTATATTCATTTGCACCAAGAGCTCATAAAGAATTTCTAATTATTGAGGATCCAACTAATCCAGTCTATATGCGATGTCATAATAATTCGTTAACGACAATTAAATTCAGACTCACTGACCAGTCCAATAATCTAATTGATTTACGAGGCGAGGTCGTACAAATTAGTCTGTTTGTGAAATCGTAGTGATTTTAATTGTTAACCCATATAAACAGAGAGGGTGAATTTCAGCGACAATAGCGTCTTTTTTTTGGCCAAATGGACCCTTACGAGGAGGCGTTAGTTTACCTAATAGACCTTTCTATTAAATATTTACTAAGAAGCCTCAGTTTGTCAAATAGACCATTCTATTAAAGATTTACGAGAAAGAAGCCTCGTTGACGCCTACAAAGTTGGTCTGTTCACCCTTTCTGCTGCTGGTTCAGGTAGCTGAAATGAAGCGCAGGGAGACTTTTCAACCACGCTTCGTGAATCCGCGGGAAGAATTCGTCGATGGTATCACTGAGTTTCCCTCGTAACCATGGTATGTTATATTCTGGAAGCTTAAACGTAGGAATATCTTCAACGCGTATATCATATTTTTTGCAAATTCTGTTCTCGTCTGAGGATGATCATCACCTAATATAAGTTGAATCATTCGCAAATTAAATTCATCCATGTCGATGATAATTTTGTTACATACTTCCATGTGTTTGATGACTTTATCTCGGTTAGGTGGGATTGTACTAATATATGTTTTACTATCATTTTTAAATCTTTCGAAATCGCTATTCATTACTGTGAAATGTTCAGTAATAGCTGATTCATCTAATGCAAAATGTCTAGTACTATGGGGTTCTGTTTCTGCTCTTAAATGATTTAAAAAAAAGCATTTAATAGTAACTCATATGTTAATTTTAAAATACCACCAGGATTAATACCTTCGGAGCCATAATCTCTATCATAACCATAATAATCTTCCTTCGTGGAAATATAATCAGATTTTTGTGGCTCTGGTGGAAAATCTTTTATGTCAACGATTCCTGGTATATACTTGGGCCAACCTAACAAAGTTCTAATTGAGTTATTATATATACCTACGGCATAGTCAGGTGAATTTATCTCGATGGTAGTCGACAATAGTGATTCATGTCCTATTTTTTCGATGGGAGATTTATCCCTATCGTCGTCGAGGACTATTATATTTTTTCTGTGATTGCGTCAATGCCATTTATGATCTTCGTGTTGATATCTTCGATGTCATATTCGCCAGTGTGTAAATGTAATGTGTGCCATTCCGGTTCACTTGCAGTGACATCCAGATTAACCTTATTTTTGTACGCGAATGTAAAACTGTTATTGGGTGGTTTACCATTAAACGGTTCCGATCTGACATTAGGCCAGCTGTAGTAACATCTTAACTGCATTAATGCTATTTCGTTAGCTGGTAACGGAGGTGTAAATTCAATGCTGAACTCTGGTGTTTTCGTTACCAGCGATATCAATTATGTTTTCCCCGGAGTGGTATTTTCTGCCATTCTTTGAAGTAGTTCTTGCGACGATGTTGCCATTGTTGTTATATTCATTGTCCTTTTCTAATTTTGACATCGTGGAATCATAAACACGGACTATCTTCAAGAACTCATCATCGGATATAAATGTGTCGTCGAGCGACGAGGAAATCATCGAGGATAATTGCGACTATGCATTGGAAACTGTATGCAGTTTAACAGTGTAATCGTGTAGTTTATGCTGGGAACACGATGATATATTTTTGTTATTATCGAGACTACTCCAACGATGGTTGTCACCGCAGATATACAAATTGGAACAGCGATCGCGGCAACCATTGTAACCGCTGATAGTATTACGCCAGCACCGGTTATTACACCAGTAACTGAGTACACGGTTACGTCGATGATATTGATTCTTCGCCGGTATTTTTTAATCTTTGCACGGTGGTATTCATCAGCGAGTATTCCTAGGCTAGTTTGAAACTCTCTGACCTGATCATAGCGATACTGTGATACCGATGGTATTGTTGATGATGAAATCATTGTTGACGTCATTTTATTTTGAACGCTAGTGTTAAATTCGCTGGCGAAATCAATTGAGCTGTTTACTTAAATCCACCACGAATTCCACATACCATGTTATTGATGCCCTAGCTAGATTATCATCTATTGCTATTGTCATGAACTGTTCAATTGTATCCTTGTCGATGATTGTTATTATTGTATTGTTGACCCCAGATGAACTCGTTGATGAAATAATAAATTGAGTTGGTGATACTAGTGTTAATCGATAAATATCCTTGACGGTTGCAATGATATTTAAAATATTATTTAGTGGTGTCTACGTAAATTATCCGTATTGAATCGTGTATACTACGTTGTTGGTTTTCTCATAAGGAATTTCTGTTTTTTCAGTGATTACTATCATCCTCGTTGCATTATCTTTGATTGCCTCGATGGCGTTTTTCATATCTTCGATGGATTTTTTAATATCAGGGAGTTTTATGTCAATTTTATCCATCGTGGTTGCACAAAATGTATCAACGATATTCCTACGAAATGATGTAAACTTTTCAACGTGATATGCATATTTGACTTGAAGTGTTGCTAGTTCCAACATAGAAGGTTTTATCTCTGTGAGCTTCGGTGTGGTCAATGGTAGTTAACCAAAGAAATCGGTTTCGGCGAGTTGAACATCTGTAATAGATTTTTGTAGTCCCGTAAACTGATTTACTTGATACGTTTTTTTACTTGCTGATGGTAACTCCTTCTTCGGATGGACGTGATACTGATCTTCCTCAAATGTCTGCAGTGATATATTACATATTTTTCTTTAAGTGATTCATGATCGTGTACTCGTGGACGAAATAATGAGGTAATTAAGATGATGTT
This sequence comes from Unio delphinus, assembly GCA_029339505.1. Taxonomy (NCBI): domain Eukaryota; kingdom Metazoa; phylum Mollusca; class Bivalvia; order Unionida; family Unionidae; genus Unio; species Unio delphinus. The sequence goes on from JAQISU010000087.1 coordinate 3,478,996, forward strand.
GTCAACGCATTAATGACCTCTCGTACACATATCGGAGGATCCGTTAATGTCTGCGTGGGCAACGTTGAATACCATGTTGGCGTATTAATTGTGGACACATATTTGACAAATTCCTTTGGCGGAGGCAATTCATACGAGTCAAAGTAAATAATTGATTTGGGATGTATCGTGTAACTCACCCAACGGGTTCCAGGTCCAGTGTTATCATCAAGATTAATTATACCAGTTTCTGGGATATGTGGTTGTGATGGTAATTGATCTTTCATGAATACACCTCTGAAATTTCTTATTGTGAGTTTCTTTACTGCGTCGGCGAGGTCAAAATTAGACATTAGAACCAGAGGTTCAGTTACCCCAGTAACATTTTTGCCAGCGAGAACGGACCTATGAAACAGCCCTGTTTAGTTCCCAATCCGCTCCCATAGTGTTTTGTGTACCGGCTTCCCGGCAGTCTGAATCCCTTTCCCTTTTTTATACCATTTCCCAAAAATTTTGCATATAAGATTGCTACCAACAGCACCAGCATCGCCTAGTCCAAGTGCTTTAAGAGCAGGAATAGCTAGTGGAGCCAGTGCAGCAAGAGGAAATATTCCACCGCATTTAATCATATCGTTGACCGAGGCTTGTGAAAAAGTCAACTGAACTCCTGTACCCGCAGTTTTAGCTTTATTGAAAGGGATAAGTTGAGTTTTTGTCAGCGACAATTTATTCGATCCAACTGTCATCTGTTCATGTTTCAGGTTTATCTTTGTACCACATGTAATAGAATTTTTCGATTGTAGTTTCTTTACCTGACCAGGTGTCAGGGTGACATTAACATGATTCTACGACATTTTATTTAGATAGTGATCATCTAATTGCCCCATTACATGTGTTCAATGGGTGCGTCAATGACTCGTATTTTTCCACCACCACCTTCGAGCGTCACAGATTTATCACTGAGAATAATAGCAACTGCTCTAAATCCTCCAAAAGCATCACCTGCACGAGCTTCAAATTTTACATCAACGACTGAATGTTTAGATAAATCAAGATGTTGCAGCGAAAAATAATAGATCGGATACAATTCTTTAAAATCCCATTGTGATATTTGTAGTCCAGTATCAATGTTTTGATCACGACCCATGTAAGACCACAACTGATGATACACTCTACCTATTGGACTGCTACCGTAATCGAGAAAAAGTTGTTCTGCTGGTTCTTGCTGACTACTTATTCGCAGTGATAACTCACTGACATTACATTTATCAAATATCATATGACTACGCAATTGTAAACTATCATTTGCAACCCCTGCTATTTTTTGCGTTCGATTTATATTTTGTACCGCAACAAAGATATGTCTAGGCTCGGAAACATTTTTCGTTAGCGCGATCTGCCAAGTAGAAACACCAACAACATTACTAGTTGTGGTAGCTGTTGTAATATCAGACCATGACAATAATGATTTTCCTCCATGATCCATAAAAGATAGCAACCGCGTCTCAAGTGTCAACGATGGAGTCATAATTGGCATCCACAGAGGTAATTTTGTCAATTCCACTTTACCATCAGTAACAGGAGCAGCACCACGCCAAAGAGCATAATCATCAATTAGTCTTCGCATAAGCACTACAGTGTGACTAGCACCAACGATAACTTTTCTGATGTCTCTACAAAATCCAAATATATGCGACAACGGAATCGCACATGAAAATCTACCAAGGTTGTCTATCATCTTTTTTCGCGCTGCAAATCCTGGATTGTAAGTATCATTTTTACTAATAATCATATCCTCAACATCAACGACAGCGGCTCCAGCATGATTCTGTGGTCGTCTTACAACAAATTCATTATGATTAGCGTTATTTATACGATCCTTCGCAAACATCATTGAAAGCCCCGCAGATTTAATAAAATCGTCAGAGTATCTAGCTAAACCAATTATTGTAGTTGCAACATCAACATCGTTATCGATGGATTCGATTGTAATAGAATTGATCATATACTGCGCACTACTAAATAACGCCATTATGCCATTGTTGACAAACCCAATCGGAATATTTTCGAGGTGATCAGCAGCAACAAATGGAGTATGATCATTTTTTACTAGTCGCCCCTCTACCTCGATGAATGCTTCACATGGCAAGAAGTTTTTATATGTGTCATCAAATCTAAGTTCGATTCGTGACCTTGTATTTGGATGTTGAGCATTATATGAAAAATATTGATAATCGTGTACAGAATCGTTTTTCCGTACAGGAGAATAAACATCAAAGGCCTCATCTATCTAATGTTTAAACATTTTATATATAATCGTTGATCTAAATCATAATCGTTTTAGACAGGAACCAGCAATTAATCGTAATCTTTGTTTTACCATTTCGTTGATTGCCCTACCTACCTTAGGTGGCATTTGATTCGTAGATTGTAATTTTACTGGTTTTGTTCCTCTCGCCAACGACATAAGTTTTTCTTTTGCGGAATCAAACGCGCCAATAGCAAGATTACTAGCCCTGCTACAAACTTCTGTACCAATCTTATCACCGAGAACCCCAATACCTTTTGACGCTATTTCTTTACCGATCGGTAAATTCATTGGAGCGACTCTAGTAAATAACCCAGTGAAAATATCGCCTAATCCATCTTCGTATGTAACCTTGTACACTGGCAATCGTGAATTCACGATGTAAACAGATCTTGCTCTGTTCATACTACGATGTACTATCATTTTACTTAAATGCTATTTATCTAATCGGTAATCAATCGCTGTAATAATCATCAGTGAGTTCATCAATGAAACTACGATATAGTACCATATCCATTACACGACCTTGAAATAACCGTTGACAGATTTCAGCAGCTTCATTAATTATCTCTGGAGAATTATTTCCAGCTCGTTTTCCTCCGATGAGAACTTCTAACCATGATATATCATCGAGGATACTTCTGAAACATGGTATATTACCGCCGTGATATTCACTAGCAAATTTTTCTTCTTCACGTTCTTCTTCTTCATATTGAAGATCTTCCACAGGAGGATCCTTTTGTTTTCGTCCTCCTCGTCCTCGTGGGCTTGGTTGTACACGTTTTCGTTCTTTTGCTCGTTCTTGTTTTAATCGTTCTCGTTCTTATTTCTCTCGTTGTTTTTGTTCGATTTTTAATCGGTGTTGTTCAGATACTAATAAATCTCTTTTTTCCTGATATTCGAGATATTTTTGTTCAACGGCAGTTATATATGCCTGACACGTTGGATCATCATTATTAATTTGTGATATTTGATTTTTAATTTTATAAACTGCTTTAGCCAAATCACCTATGTTTTTAACATAACCTTTTTGTACAGGTTTTAAATAATTTTCTTTAGTGTAATATCCCAAAGCAGCAAACTCTACTAAATCAGTTATATCAGTTTTATCGATACGTGCTAAATAAAGTTTCCTCGGTAAATCTATCTCGTAATTTTTTTAACTCTATCATCGTTTTTTTCTTGAGGTTTTACCTTTGGTTTGGATCCTTCTATCGCAGTAACAACTTTTTCAGTTACTGTAGTTATTGGCTTAAATAATTGTTCAGCGTCGCCAGTAAAATCTAACTTTTGTTGTTCTTGAGCAATGCAAATTATCTCTGAAAGAATCTCTCACCGGGAGAAATTTTCTTGATCGCATCCAACCGTTCTCTAGTTAATCTAGTTATTTATGCTTCTCCGACGTTTGTCATTTATATAAAAATTATATCGTTAATTCATCATCCTAAAAATCTTTTTAACCCCATAGCAGCAGGGGAGGGGGAGGGGGGCGACAACGACCTTGGCGTCCTTTTTTGATTCTGGTTTACCAAATTGACGCTTCTAAAAAGGATTTTGGAGGAAGCCTCGGTTATCTGAATTGACGCTTCTACAAAGTTGGTTTGTTTGCCCCCTCTGCTGCTTGACTAGAGTGACTAGAGTGAAACGAGCATTCGAAATTATTAGAGCGATCAAGTTCGACGTGGTGCAAGCTGCAAAGCCAGTCACAGGAATTAACCGTAGCAGCTGTAGTAGCTGTGTAGTAGCTGAAATAAAGTGTGCTGATGACAGAGTGTATCTTATACATATCATCTTGTAGCCCTGTGCTACATTTGGGGTTATCAAAACCCATTGTATCTTTCGGGACTTAAAATTCCGTTGAATTTTTTTATCTATCCCGTTTTGTTCGCATACCTTCACTATCTAAGTGAATTCATTTTACTACATGGATAAAATTCCACACTGTTTACGAGATCAGTCAATTATATCAATATTTTCAGTGTGTAATCACTGTGAATAATTCACCCCTTGCCTTTGCAGTTTGTAAAGTAATTTATTTGTATTTTGTTAATTATTACATGTGTCCGTTCGTATTTTCATTAATAAAATGTTTCGTTTATATATATACACTCATGTGTTCATAATTAATTGTTTATTTGCTTATTCAGGTCATTAATATTAAACATTGTATTTATATCATCGTCAAAAGTGTTCAGTTGTAAATCCGGAAATCCCACCAGGTTAGCTTGTTATTGTTATAAATAGTGTCAGAAGTGGAAACATTTCGGATTTAACGGAACACTAATATTGTTTCCTCTGATTTGTATGCTCTTCTGTATGTTTCAGACTCTGGAAAAGATAGTGCAATCACGTGTGGAAGGGTATGAACGGGGATTAACGGGGTTTTCTCTAAATCTCTAATTTGAAACATTTTCATGTATAGAGAAAATAATCCGTCAAACGGTAAGAAGTTGTTTCAGCTAGCTGTTCCAAAGAACTTTAGGTCACACGTACTCAGTGCGCCGCATAAGGCGAGTATGGGAGGCCAGTTGAATATTAATAAAACAACGTTTAAGGTATTATATTGGCATGGATTTAATAGCGACTTAGTGAAGTTCTGTCGCTCGTGCGATGTTTGCCAGAAGAAAGATACCTGGAATAAACATAGGTCATTAAGAAAGACGGAACAAAGAGTGTTTGCATTGAGTTTCGGCAATGGAACAAAATTATTGTGTTCGACACAGAACCAATGCCAAACATGGAAAATATATTTTCAAAGTTTTGCAGGTCATAAATATGTTTTCCAAATTAGACCTAACTAAGGGATATTAGCAGATACCAATCGCTGATAATGCCCGAGAGTTAATGGCATTCGCGACTCCCCGCGGTCTTATCAATTTAAAGTTTTGCCGTTCAGTTTAGTCAACGTAGGTGCGTCGTGCTTTTGTCTCATGCGCAAACTGTTAAACGGTATGGAAAACGTCGACAGTTTCAAACATGAAATATGTTTATATATACCTGGGATGAACATGGTTAGGTATTAAGAGATCTGTTTGGTAGACGTTACACTGCAAATTACAGCTAAGCTCACTAAATGTAGTATAGCATATTGTAACCTAGAATATTTAGGACATCTTGTCAGTGCAATCGGGCAGAAGAATCATCACCAATATAAAATAATAGCAAGCATAGATACATCTAGACCTGACATTAAACAATAAGATCTTTCCAAGATTTGATTGGGTTTTACATGTGTCCCTACCTTTGGTGAGACACTAGGTGATTATCTATGACACGTGAGAGTGACTGAGTGTATAGAATGAAGAGAAAAGATCCAATACCAGAACCCTTTGGAAAACCACAAGATATATCAACTGGGCTGGAGTGCATTACATTTGCAGATAAAATGTGTGTCCTGTTGACAAAGTAAGTCTTGAACCACTGTAATGCTGAACTATGAATGCTAAATACATGCTGCAGACGGTGAATATATCATGGTCTATTGTGTCAAATGCTGCAGAGAAATCAAGGATGGTATTAACTGTAATCCTTCCGCTATCCAACACAGTGAGAATCATACTAAATGCTTTCAGAAGACGATAATAGTGTGCATACATTTGTCTTGTTGTGATATATATTTTGTGAACATTATGCACGTCATTGTACAACATGGTCGCATGTTATTTCTTCACTATTCTTTTTATAATAACTAATGCGGTCTGTTCTAACATTTAGGTTGTCATTGTCTATGTCCCTGTCTGTATGTCTTTCTCTCTCTCTCTCTCTCTCTCTCTCTCTCTCTCTCTCTCTCTCTCTCTCTCTCTCTCTCTCTTACACTTAGCGTATGTGTGGTCTGGCTTAAAACGAAGATACTGCCGAGTGATAATTGTAGTATCGATACGCTTAAAACGACCCAGTAAAACAGCTATGCAGTAATTCGTTTGAATGACATAAAATAATTATGTATTTTAACTTTTAATATTTGTATGAAAACTAGTTGATACTACTTTTAAACGCTTTACTTTTATACTAAACTCATTATGTACTTTAAACGTGTCAGATTATCCAACATTGTAGATAGGATATATCCGGCATTGTAGATAGGATATATCAGTAACATTTTATTTTATCTACTTCTTAATCTGTCGTACATTTAGAAATAATAGAAAAGCCCACTTTACATGTATTATTGTAAATAAAAAGAGACCTCTGATCGTAACAGTATTTATGTCGTATCAGCCATTTCAAACATGGTAAATATAACTATGTAACAACTCAATACATTTCCGACTGCTAGTATTACATCCAATATGCTTGATGTCTAGTTGGTCTTATATGTGCAGGTTATAATATTGTAAAAGCTAGTCACATTTCCGTCGCCACTATGTCGTGCTGTTAGGTTTAGAATTTGTGCATATAGCACTAAACTCTGCCTCTCTCACAAGGCAGACACCTGCTCCCTTTCTTGTTAACGAGAAAAGAGCTATTATTCTCCAGGCTTTCACGGAGTCGAACTTCGATCTCGCAGAACGTTTCGGACTAAAGAAACTCGATCAAGTTTGTCATATTAAATTTATATAACTTCCGAGATATACGCGTTAGTATCACTGTGGCCAATCATAAACAGATGTGTGTTTTAATATGTCCCATCTGTTTCGTCAGTCAGAACTTCTAAAATAAGTTATATAACTAGCCCTTTGAAGAATGACTATTTGAAACGGATTGGACGTTCATTTCTCTCTCTCTCTCTCTCTCTCTCTCTCTCTCTCTCTCTCTCTCTCTCTCTCTCTCTCTCTCTCTCTCTCTCTCTCTCTCTCTCAAGTCGTGATATTTCAATAGTCTCTTTAACGATTTATCACTGAGATGGAAGAACTTAAACACTAAGGTCGAAGTCACTCTTCACAAAGACTTTCCCGGTCTAAATTTATTACAATCTTAATGCGCAATGCATTAAACTTGAAGGTTCAATGTTTATTCAAAATATCCGAGACTTCATACGGAAGTAAACAAAAGAGTTATAAATAGCAGCTGATTTGCAATAAAAACACAGCAGTACTAAGTATGCATGCCTGTTCGCATCATAATCACACTAAAGGTATTTGTTTGACAAGGGCACACAATGCCTGTCTACATAATGCAAACTAAGATACATTTAACTTATTTCGGTATATTGTTTCTGGGGTTGGTGAAACTATAGTCAAGACAATTTACTATTCATTCGCAGCCCGCCCACTCTTCATCCCGAAGAGGTAAAGTTATGTCATGTTTCTTGGTGAAACTTAATCTTGTTTCATTTACATTGTAAAACTACTCTAATTGTATTCCTTGGAGGGCTTCTGTGCCTCTAATAAATATGATACTATGGATCATTTGCATTTGATTTGAATGGGCAAATTATAAAATATATGTACTCTCTATAGGGAAATGCGGTCAGTTGATTTTGATGAAAAATAGGGTAAATCGAGATGTACTTGTTTACGGACAGATACATAACGCATTAGCATGCTTCATTCTGAAAGATAATTTATACCTACGGTGACAAAAACAAGCTAAAAAAATAGTATGCTAGTATTTAATCAAGACATCTGAAGAGTTTAATTCAATATTTGAATTAAAAAAATATTATGATGAATAATTGATAAGAACGAGTCATTTTTTCATCCATAAGAAAATCATGCCGGGTAGCGAACGCTCTCATCCAATACATGTTGGACGAAATATGTACAAAATACCGGAATAAAGGAATTCAAAAACTTGCAGTTATCTACATTTACAGTTGTATAACAATGCTACAAGGTGGGGTCACGAGCATATTTTCTACAAATGTAGAATTTGTCAGAGTTAGTGAATACATAGCGCTATAGGCAATGCATCAAAGTTTACCTAATTCAATTTGTCAGAGTTAGTGAATACATAGCGGTATAGGCAATGCATCAAATTTTATCTAATTCAATTTGTCAGAGTTAGTGAATACATAGCGGTATAGTCAATGCATCAAATTTTACCTAATTCAATTTGTCAGAGTTAGTGAATATATATATATACATATAACCTTTTTTTTTTACACAGATGGTGTTCTAATCGAACATTCGTCAATAAGATATGAAACTATAAAATATTAGAAAGGTCATTGGACATTTTTACATAACGAAAATATTAATAAAACTGATTATCTCCATTAATGTACACACACACACACACACACACACACACACACACACACACACACATATAGATAGATAGATAGATAGATAGATAGATAGATAGATAGATAGATAGATAGATAGATAGATAGATAGATTACTACTCTGTTAAAGGAAATGACCAAATGGACGGTGAGCAATGTGTTCAAACGAATGCAGTTCCAGAAGGAAAACGATAAACAACTTGCACAATGTACTATTTAAATATTGTATTAAATGTCTTTTTTTACAACACTTCTCTTTAACACTGATTTGACAGGTGTGTTGTAACACAAATTATTGACAACACTTCTAGTGATGTAAAATATCTCCAGCTATGATTTGGAAAAACTCTCCCAGGATGAAAATTTCAAAAAGTATATTGAACAATTATCGAAAAGTGTCATTTAAAACAAACGTTTCACAAGTATAATTCTACCAATTTTCATACCATTGTTGAATTTGATAATATTCATGTATAATATGGCAATGGTTTGGTTGGATATAAAATGTTGTTTGCAAATGAAAGTTTCTTGCCAAATAGTTTTTTCAAATTTACACATAGAACCTGAACTTTTTAATCAGCAGTAATGTGTTTGTTATAGCGGACGAACTTACTAAGGTCATTCTTCTATTTTACAGCTCAGATGTAATACATAGTTTTCCAAAAAAACGATCCCAGTTGCAAGCCACATTATATGCCAGAGAGAGAACATATCAGAAAGTGTATATACAATGGTCACAGCTAGAAGCAATTGCATCAAGCATACAAGCTGGCCTCCATATAAACGTACATAAAATATCTCAATTACACGCCATGACATTAGAGATGACATATACGTAAGACAAACAAACATAGCTCAATTACAAGCCATGTCTCGCAGCTAACTTAATCATATATAACTTTTGATATTCATATCTAAATTTTAATATTCGAGAGATTAGCAAGATAGCATGTTCATTCGCTTTACTCAAAATGTTTACCAACATGAGAGTCCAAAGAAATAAATGGCTTTCATGGCAATATAAAAATAGCCTTATTTAAGTATTTCTCTGAATATTGTCTGTGCTTACGTCGTATGTTTCTTCTTGATTCACACTTACTAGTATCTACGCATTGTAATCTATCATATTCGCATACCTTTTGTGAATGTACGAAAGAGGTAAATGATTCTTAAATTAATAACAAATAAAACTAACGGGCATTTTACTCTCACACACACGTACAACAAGATTTAGACATTTGTAGAAATCTGATAAAGAAAAATTAATTTGCGCTAGATAAACAGCATTAACGTAAACTTACACAAAATAACCTTGAGAAATCCGATCGGTATAATGCATGTGGATAACCTAGAGAAATCCGATCGGTATAATGTATGTGGATAACCTAGACAAAGCCGATTGGTATAATGTATGTGGAAAACCTAGAGAAAGCCAATCCGTATAATGCACGTGGATACATTCCACAAAATGTTTCTAGAGAGCTACACAGTATCAACTAAACATGGTTGCATTTTTAAGCTGTGACACGTAAAACCAACCCGTAACTTCTCTGGTTATGCGACACACATCTACTTTGTCCCATGAGATTCGTCTCTATTAATTTTGGAGGGCTAGGCGGGTTATTTGTGGGGAGTGTCTTTTTCAAACTTATATAGATTGATACAATTCTAATGCGAATGAGGTTTCAATATTGTTTGAATCTATCTCTCTCTCTCTCTCTCTCTCTCTCTCTCTCTCTCTCTCTCTCTCTCTCTCTCTCTCTCTCTTCGACACGGAATGTGCAAACAAATGAACTATAAAGAATATATTTAAAACGGATGCATGTGTTCAGATAGGCAAAACCTAATGTCACTTTCCTTTCCAGTACGACGTTTCATAAATATGTTCTTACCAGCTTTTTGTAACCGAATTTGACTATGTCTACATCTACTTCACTCTTCTCTATTTAACTGTGTATTTTGGACGTGACTATATGTGCTGTAACGGTCAATATATATATATATATATATATATATATATATATATATATATATATATATATATATATATATATATCTATATATATATATATAGATATATATATATATATATATATATATATATATATATATATATATCTATATATATATATATAGATATATATATATATATATATATATATATATATATATATATATATATATATATATATATATATATATAAGTGTATTTGTATCTTGCATTGTCAAAGCGGCACAGTTATGATAAACTTTAAAGAGACACAAACCATCAGATTTGCACGTAAGAATACAATTTTAAAACATTTAGAACGATACAAAGGAGAAATTAATATATAAATTAATACTTACCAATGAATAAAATTTCATACAATTGCGTTTATGGTTGCAATTAAATAGAAACAACACATTATTAAATTTGTCGGATGTTTAAATGTGTTTTACAGTGTGAAACAATGAACTAGAAAAAAAGACGAAGATGGACGGATATAAATATATAGATTTGTAATGGTCTTCGATACAGCTGGTACAGTATCAGATCATTTGCGTCTTAATTAATTAATCTTAATTAATGCGGCTTAAGTGTATAAGTTAATATATATTTCTACATATACATGGATGTTTCTAACAAATAAAAGAAGAGACAGACAATCAGCCACTAATAATATATCGCCAAGGTGAAGCAAAATGATAAAGGGATAGCCACATAAACGACCACATTGAATAGTAATTAATACCTCGAAGAAACACCACAACGAGTTACATATTTATATTATATCACTTTTTTTAGAAAACAAATTAAATTATGCAGTTTCGGGAAATGTGTTTTTCGTCAAAATTAAACTATACGCTTAGATCTGCGGATACTGAATTTAAGCCGCTTCGAGCGAAGCATATCAAATCATTTATTACTGTTAATATTTCGTTATCTCAAAGGAATGTAAAGACATCGTTATCTTCGTATCAAAAAAGTCAATCAGAGGCAAAGGTCGAGCTATTTGCCAAATATCAACTGTCGTCCAATAGCAGTTAGTTGGTGTTTACTCCACAGCATAATTTTTTTTGCAGTGTTTCAAATTGGGCACTGTTTTGGAAATCAGTTTTCATGGCATTCATATCAACATTAGGAACGAAAGAAAAAATCTAACATATCTAAAAATGTTGTAACATCAGCTGTCTGAGACGGGACGCACTATCCCAAAAATCAACAGATGAAACACTAATGTATGGAAACAATAATTCATTTTCAATATATACAACCAGCCCTAAAATTACAAGAAAAAATTAACAAGGTATTACCATAGGAAAAAAGAGGACAAAATTAGAAATAACAATTGTAGAACTTCGGCTATCGGGAACGACTGGAGGAGGGGATTGGTAATATCAGTCCCACTAGAGGATATGGTTCAAATGTTGCTGGACAACCAAAGCAATCGCAAGCATCCAAATAGAGATATCTAAGCCCACTATAGATAACTAAGAGAGATCGTTTACCGGGCAACATCACACCACTTTCTACCGTTACAAACTAAGAAAACATCACCTAGGGTGTAACAGGCTGTCTGTAAAAGAAACAATATATATTTTACTTTAACCATCGACATAGTCAAATAAATAAACAATAGTATAATTGAAAGGTTTAGAATTCCAGTAAATAATAATAGTCAAAGAAGAAAATACGAATAACTGACATATATAAACGAAGCAAATGAACACTTATGAAAAGATGATGGAAAGAATGCCGACGTAGAAAAAAATGTACAATACAGAGCGGAACGGAACGTGGACAAAGACAGGATGAAAGAATACAAGGAAATGCAGAAGACGTAAACGAGGACATTACGGGTAAGTAAACTTTTAAACTTAAGCAGATATTGGCCATGATAGGAAAGAAAGGAGGGCAGTGCAAGAGAGCTGGAATTCAAAGACGTAATAGAGAAGCAGAGGAAAATGCCAGGATGGAGGAACATACCAGAAAGGAATTATTCATGTACTCAGGCATCTTTGTCGCGTTCTTTGACAATATTTTTAACCAAGCATAAATCCATATTTGATTTTAATTCTTTACAATTTGTTTACTGTTTTAAGTTTCTTTTTTTTCATTATCAAATGTTGGCTGCATAAGAGAGAAAATCATAAATGTTGTCAGATATGTTTGCTCGTTATATAATGCACAACGTGGAGCTTTGATGGTCAGGGTGATAAATGCACGATTACCAATATATAAAGATATCCTCGGAGATTAGCTCGGTGATGATGTTCACGGTTTGTTTAGAATAAATAGCTCCAAATGCGACCCCGTTTGCAAACCAATTAAGAATTAACATTATTCGTGATAAATCTACTGCCGCTGTTGGTGATCCCGCTGATAAAGTATTCTCAGCTCGATTGATTCATACGACGAAAACCACAATGTCAGCCGGAATAATTACACAGTTCTAAAGTGATGCAAGCCAGTGTAAGTACAATAATAAACCAAACAACAAATGCACGACATAATAAATTAACTGGTGTGCCGTAACAAAGTCTGCCACTGACAAAACAACGATCTGACGCAATCGCAAAATATATAACTTCAAAAATAATAGCACTTAGTGGTCTGGCCCGTCGTCGTCGCTGACACATCACTTATTTCTCGGTATTAACGCATCATTTTAGACATTATCAAATATAACAAAATGTTTAGGTGTGTATTATCCGCATTTGACATGGATGCACAAGTATTCAAAAATGCATCGTTGCGTTATCATCAATAGTATTCGTAAGAGGCGCGAGAGCGATGGAGCGCAAGAGCCCATGTGGATGAATCCAACTACAAGTCCAAGATTCATCTAGTTACTTCTTGCCTGCCGCTGTATTAATTGACGTTCATGGTAGACGTTTAAAAACGGATAGCAAACCATATGGCAAATATACCAGATGGGTTTGTTAACACTAGTGTTATTGAGTTATTCAACATTACACGTTATGCTATCAACGGTCGAACATGTAAGATATGTCATGACAATGTTGACTTTGTCAGGACAATACTGAGTCTCGCGAGATATTCCGATGGTTATTCACGATCTGCTTGACCGTCAATGAGGTTTGCAAAGAATAACGTCAATACGTCCGATAATCGACCTTATCTTTATCGAATGATTTCAAATAACCGTGGATTGAATTACGCAGATGTTAATGATTTACCCGTCATCGCCACCGCCGATATTAACTTAGGATCTGCAGCACGTAACAACAAAACAGATGCTCAAGAGAGATTTATCTGTATGATACCTCTGTCAAAATAACGTTTCTGTATAAATTTAAGGAAAGTTATCTGTGGTGCGAAAAACACAGTTCCACTAGTTCACGATCAGAACGCAATTGCATCTGTACGAAAATGTGACTTACAAACTAGCATTCTGGATGCCAACTATGACATCATAGCTTTCTGAAAACAACGGCTCCTATCGTTTATGGAGAGAGTTGGTAAATCAACGATTCCTTGGCTGATGATGACCACAGACTTGATCAAAAGCACAACTATTTTCTTATTTGCATGGCATATTGCATAACAACGAGTCTCATCAACACAACATTTATTTGTATATTTTAGGATACCTAATAACAGAAGTCTCAGATAAGAAACGCAAATTTGTTCGACACATTCGGGATTAGTGAAGTTTCTTGTTTCTAAAAGGACATCAATAACAATCTTAAGAGGTGTTGCCTAATTTTCAGGACAATTACGTTGTGAGTACGTAACATCAGTTGAAGACATTTATCGGCTTGATCAAAATGTTGATTCCCGTTTAGGGATATCATAGAGGGATTTCACAACGCTATATCCGATTTATTATTTCTCACTGGAACACTTGGATATTTTTAGAAAAACTGTCGTTGACATAATTTTTCGAACTCGCGCAGGTGCACTGTCAGATGATGTTAGTGCTTATAGAGCGATCGCTGTTATATTATCAAATCACACTATGCTGTTCCAACGTGTTGGTGCCCGAATGAGAATGGTTGATGCACCTGTGGAAAGTATTGTTATTATATCATTCATATTAATACAATATCATCAACACGTTAAAGTAAGCCTGAAACCACGTCACATTTAAAAGCTCAAATCGGAATCAACGAAGAATTATGGGACAACGATATCGCTTAAATTCACGGAGTTGCAAGGAATAAAAAAATAACTATAAATAAAGAACAACGACTTTAATCGGAACGTTGTCAGTGACGTACGTGATCTGGCCAGTGCTGGAATCGTTGTCGCTGTAGTTGTCGGCGCTGAAGTTATACTTAATATTAAGGTGAAAAGACTATCATCATAACAAGGTTAGAAAGTACATGAACACATATAATTAACCTTTGCGGCGAGAAATGCATATATAAATATATCATCGAATATATATATCATCGATAATGTCAACCGGATAATATCAGATAAAGAATTTTCAGCAATTACTGATATTTATTATCGCTATCATAAGCTAGCAACCGCTTTTTCTCTTTAAATAATCGTTTCACAGAGTATCTGTTCTCCCTCACCACCACCAAAAAAATCGTTTGTTCACCCCACCCACCACGATACTAAGGCCGTACATACATTGCGCATAATACGTTATGAATCTTGCAAAATAGGAAGTCCAAATCTTAGACTATATAGACGCTATTACATTTAAGCAAGCGGATCCCTTAATCAACATAATTTGTGTGTTATGTACATATTGATATGCCCTATTCCCATAACAATGTATAATCATAGTAATTATGACAAATAGTATGCATACTAACTTGCTACTAATGTCCTTTTAGGTAGTCTATTGGAACGATGAATCTCGTAAACAAAAGGAGAGGCTACAAACTTAGTAATTAATGATAAACGAACGTTTATAAAAAAAATATATACATTGTATAAATGTGCTGAATGAAAATACATACCGAAATCTTATGCAAATCTATACCGAAGTTATACAAATAGCCAATTAATTTTATAACGTTCGCATCGATAGGCTGGGCTAAAGAGTCAAACGGCCAATCTGAGTTGTGAAATCACATATCACATACGCATTTGGCGAGAATGAGGAACTAATGATTTGTATTTGCTCTGAGGGTTATTTTTAAACTTTGGAAAGCAAATGACACAGAACAAAGTTGTTATACTACAACACTAAATAATGAAAATGAAAGTATTAACGTGATCCATGGTGAACCATTCAATAATGCACCACAATGTGTACATTATTTGTACATTTTCAAACATTGTGTAAATTTTCCCAACGAATCAGTACAACCAATCGTACAATAGCAAATAGAGATGTCAGACCAACCACTTTGCCCATTTGTAAGATTGGTTGTACTGACTCGTTGAAAGTTTAAAAAAATTCAAATATGTCAACCAAAAATAGATATTATTTCTTATATCACTTTTTGAAACTTGAATACAGATTTCAATATCCCAGTATATGTGCATGTGTATTTTAAGAGATATAACCACTGATAGAGAGATTGATAACTTAAAATGTATAAAGCAGGTTAAAATTGATTAGAAATATATTTAAAATAGGAATTGAATAATCTCAGCATCTTATTTATGACTTATGCATCACTATTAATTTCTCTTTTTTCAGTAAATCTAAAAAATAATTACCGTTAATTCAAATCTATATTCTTCACTACAGTAAATTGTGCCAACAATATACCTTGGCTAAATTACTTGGTAGAAAAATAATATTAAATCATCCTCACAATAACGTTGGAGACATGTAACGCTTTTATGGTCGCAACCAAAGTTAATGACATAAAAAATTAGTAGGCGGTTTTGTAAATTAAATAAATACAAAGACACATAAAATGGATATTATATCATTTAGATTAGGTTCGCTGTGAACGCAAACCATTTAAGAGTAAATCACGGTAAAGTTCATTTCAAAAAGGGCACAAAGACTGATTACTATAAGATAGTTTTTTACGAAGTCATGACTCTTTTCTTTCTTGTCCACATGCACTAAACTCAACGGAATGTACCTGGAATTTGATCAGATTCATATGTAATGAACCTGGTTTGCATCTACATTGTTTCCTGCCTGGAACATGAAAGCATGTGCCACCCGAAGCACTGCATTTTCCCCTTACGTCCCCTATGTATTGACAAAGACCAGATCGGTACCTGCACTGCTGCCCGTCCGTCCCAGCCAGGATTATACATAGGAGAATGACGATTACAAACGTCGACCTCATCTTGATGAGCATCTGAAATTAATATATCTTTCTCTCTTAAATGTAACAATCGAAACATCAAAAAGCCTCAACGTTTGTTTAATAATCTGCATAGAGCAGCAGAGGGGGTGAATCAGACAAAGTTTTCAAGCAAAATTAAGGCTTCTACAACGTTTTCAGACAAAAGTACGGCTTCTACGGCCAATTCCAATTAGAGAAGGGATGCATATGTCTTATGGATGGGGAGGGGAAAACATGGATTTCAAACATGACCGATTTTTCCTACGAAAAAAAGTCTCCATTTGTGAAAATTCGAAATGAGTTAAAAAAAAACTCACCCGTTGATTATCAGTCCGGTTCAAGGGTCTTTACGATTTCAACCGAATATTTTATCAAGTCCGATACGATATCGTGTCCGAGGGTCTGCTAAATTTATTGTGACAAATCCGTGTGTGTTTGATTGAGCAACACTAAAGAAATTTCTAAATCGATTATGATCCATATCACCGCAGCACTATGTTTGCCAAATATTTCTAAGAGTATGAGTATCAACTCCGTTAAATACACACAATAAATTGCAGTTATCTCTGATCACTTTTGGAATCTGTGTGTATCATTGAGTGAAATATATCACGTCCGTGCTTTTATGCCTGCCTCAGGAAAATATTCTAGCAGGATTTTTTGTTTATCTAACATCACATCGTCGTATACAACTAAATTGTTGATACTTCCATCGAGGTCTTCTAATGATGGTGCCTCGTCAATATCTGTAATAAATTAAATAATACCCTCGCCGGCAATCTCTGATGCATTCTCGTTAAAATCCTTTAACACTTCATAGCATCGTTGATCATCTACGCTAGGGGCAATTAAATACAACTTATTCCACTTCATCCATCTCATTATTAAATTAAGTAACAATTGCGTCTTGCCGGATCCAGATGGCCCGATTATAATCGCGCGGATAGAGTTTGGTAGCGCTGCGTGATGCTTAACTGGTTCTCTTGTTTTAGTCGCTGAAAAATCAATTATATTCATATCTCTATACATAAATTATGGATCTATATTGTGTGAAGTGTAAAACACGTACTGGCACAGATGACTTGACGACGATTACAACTAAAAATAACCGATCAGCGCTTTCTGGTAAATGCGTACAATGTGGTACAAAGAAATTTAGATTTGTTTCCCTTGGTAAACCCAAGGAACCTTTAAAAAGAAACGAGGAGGTGATATCGCAGCCAAGTTAGCAAAACTCCCTGGAACACCGTGGGCAAAGTACCCCGGAGAAAAGCATCTTCCAGGATATGGCTACTGTGGCCCCGGAACACGATTAGATATCAGACTTGATGATCAAAACCAACCTCGACGTGGTGAAGAACCAATAAACGCTATTGATAGGGCGTGTCACGCACATGATGTTGCTTATAAAAGCAGCAATTTGCAACACAGGCATCTCGCAGATGTGAAATTAATTCATGCATTAAATGCTATTCCTGATAAATCCTTCAAAGAAAAATTAGCTTCATGGTTAATAAAATCGGCTTTGAAAAGCAAATTGATGTTAGGTGCTGGTAATTAATAACAACATGGAATTTATTTACTATTCTCCAAAGGGATACTGGCGGGGTAGCGCTGCAATAAATAAACTCGCTAGCGCTGCAAAAGTGAAAAAGGCCACTGCGGCTAATTGGTTATCGAAACAGGCACTATGGCAAATTTATCTACCACCGCCTAAACAAATTAATTACTCGCATTTTGATGTGACCAGACTCAATGAAGTTCATCAGGCTGATATATTATTTTTGCCACATGACCACGGTTACAAATACGCTCTAACCATAATTGATATTGCAAGTCGATACAAAGAAGCAGAACCGTTAAAAACAAAATCGGCCATTGATGTGGCTTTTGCATTTGAAAGGATTTATCGAATGGGTCCTCTGCGTTGGCCAAATCTATTACAAGTTGACCAGGCAAGGAATTTCAGGGTGCAGTGTTATCTACAATGAAATATCACAATGTCGCTATCAGACGAGGACACACTGCGCTACATCGTGATCAGGCAATTGTTTAAACGGTTTAATAAAACCCTTGCTGAGCGGTTATTTGGATATCAATACGCAAAAGAATTCATCCAAGAAAAAAGATCCCGTGAATGGGTTAAAAGATTACCAGCTGTGATTACTTCACTGAATAACGAGATTACTAGAACAATTAATTTGAAACCTATCAACGCGATTAAAAAGAAGCCTATACCTGAAAAACCACAAAAATATTTCAAAGAACAAATTCTTAGTAGTAATGTTACTGTGAGGTATTTATATGAACCAGGAGAGCTTGAAAGGGGCAGAAAAAGGGCTACTGATCCTATTTGGAGTGTTACTGCACACAAGATATCCGGCATAACACGATCTACGGGTAGACCTCCAATCTATAAATTGGATTCAACTGCCCGTCAACGGGGATTTACTAGACAACAATTACAAGTAATACCCGAGGATATTCAATTACCACCGCATGGTCTTAACTAGCGCCGTTGCGTCTATTGCACTCTAGACAAGTCAACATCACATTGTTTCTGACATGACCGAGACTGTTATTTTGTCTGTCCACGGTAAATTGGCGAGGATCTTTATCCGAATACTGCCAACGCATTATACAATTGCAATTTGCACAGTGATTATTCTGTTGTTTCTTCAAAGTGATTATTAATCCAGCATCAATGTCAAATTCTCGTTGTTTTTTTTTTGTCTTGTTGTTTGTAACCGGAGAGTTTTTTATCAATAATTTTGACATCAATATCATCCATTGTTGTGTCATTATCATCGAAACAATTCTTCGAAGTTAATTTATTTTTCGTACTCTGGATACTGCAAGATAGACTAAATTTGACGATTGGATGCGATTATCTACCATCCAAACAATTGTATCCGATATAGTTAATCCCTGTGAAGAATGTATTGTTGCTGCGTATCCTAGCGTCCACGGGGATTTATTAGCACGCAATGCATCTTCAACGACGCTGATATCAACCAGCACAATATCATTTAATACGAGAATTTGTTTTTCACGCTGTCCTGGAATATCAACCTCTATATTCTGCTTTCGTGTATCCGATGGCCTATAACATAACGGTACTCGAAGTGTTGCAAATTTTTCTTTATGCAATTCAAAAACCTTCATCTGAAGTGTGTCTCTGACTATTTTTCTACTTGCGATTATCAAATCATTTGGTCTCCACATTTCCCAGAAATCTTTTAATGGAGTTTCCGAAATTATTTCACGCGCTATTTCACATTGGATTCTATCCGGTTGTAATCTAATTAGTTTCTTAAATTCTCGTAATTTTTCATCAAATGATCTATTATCAGTGGTAATGTCTTCATAATAGTCTACAAAACCCTTTAGCCATTCATGTGGGGATGCACCGACAAATGGTGGTGGTTGGCCGTGATCACCGCACATGACGATTTTTGTATTTTTCAATAACAACCACTCAAGAAATATTTTTAATACATCTTCTGACAATGTGTCTATTTCATCCAAATGATGATTTCAGGAATAAATTTCTCGCCCATACGCTCAGGAGTCCATTTATCTCCTTTCCATCGAAAAAAACTGTGATAAGTACAGGCATTTACCCCTCGCTGTATCATTTCTCTTGCAAGTCTGTGAGTTGGTGTTAGCACAATCCTATTTGGATTGGAAACACGGAATAACTCAGTTGCCCGAATTGTTTTTCCTGACCCACCACAACCGTTTAAATAAACTGTTTTATATCTACAGATTGGATCAGAAATCGATGGTGCATTAGAAAATTCTGAACACTGATTGCTTTTAAATAATTATTTTCAATTGTAACATCTGCTGATTGAAAAATCATGAAGCATTTCTCGCTTAATTCTCCATGATACCCAATTCTTGTCCCCCTCACAAAGTGAGGCACTTGTCAAAGAATTTATGAATTCAGTCATTTTGCTATTTATGTAAAATGAATCAGTGGCAACTCTAACTGCAGTGTTAGGAAATTTATTGATCATCGAAAAGAGATTAATAGAAGCATAACCGAGCATAGAAGCTCTCAAATGTGTGTACTGCGGATTGTTTCCATCGTTGTAGGTAACAATTGTACCCAATTTGGTTCCATCGGACAGAAAAGCGTCTTTACGATTGACGTATAGGCCTTTATTCGTTAAATCCACGATTACAAAATCGTATTCAGCATTGTCTATAATCAACCGTGAAGAATATCTTGTATTGTCGTATTTGCCACCTTGAGTAAATTTACCGATTATTCTTCGTCCAAGATCTTTTGCTTCGTTGTTTCTGATTTCAAATAGCTGTTTGGACCAATCCATGATTTGTTGTTCATTAAAATCTGGAAACAGTTTTCGCTGTTCGCTTATTATTTTTTCTAGATCAGGTTGTGGTAACCAGACTGATTTCTGTGCTCGATAGGATATAATCGCTTCACTGACAATTAACGATTGTAACATCCCACAATCAATCATATATCTCAATAGCACTATTGGCATCAGTGTTTTTCAGACATGTGTTTACCAATCCAAAGATAACTAGACGGATGAAGTCCTTCAGCCAATTCAAATGATACTAAACAAGCGAATCCGGTTAAATCAAAATCAGGCAGTGGTCCATTAATCGCAACACGGGCCATTTCGTGTGTTGGGTGTCCAAATCGTTTGAAATATCTAGTACACTCTCCATACCCGAGAAAACTCCCTGGATAACATGCAATCATATCAATGGAAGTAACGGTTTCAGTGTCGTATTTTGTATTCCATAACCCTCCATGGCTGTATTCAAGACAGCTCAATCTGACATCTGATAAAAACTCACTTCTCGTTGGTTTCCACGATTTTTCTTCCTAGCAAAGTGTGCTGCAACAGAGGGAAGTGTAAAACAGTTTGCTAATAATTGATCGTTGTCTTCCCCCAGAGAGTTCTCTGGAGAAAACTTACTAGCTAGTTGTTTCATTTGATTATGCAGCTCTTCAGTACGGTACAAGTCTCCGTTGGGTCTTACAAACTGATCAAATCTACATTCATCGTCTGAAGCACTATGAAATAGCCACATTGACACAGGGTCTTCTTTACTCAAATTGTAAATAGCATCAAATAATTTCTGCTCGGTAAAACACTCGTCAGGTCCAAACCCTGTTGGGGAAATATATTTTACGGTTCTATCCCGTGGAAATATTGTTACTGCAGATGACCACGCGTGTTCGTTATGATCAATACTTTGGATTGGCGCTCCTTGTGATTGATATTTCGATTCGTATAATACTTCTCCGGTTATTGTCGTTACTGATATTGGAAATCTCAATGATGTTTCTAATTTGATTATATCCTGAATTGTTGCCCCATTCTCTTTTACCGTTAATTCCCATTCGGTTATTTTTTTTCGTCTTAGATCAGTTAGTTTATTCCCCCGGGACGCATTTGTGAAGTGTTCCATTATTCGTTCTGCTACACAATTGAGCCTTGTCGAATATTTCATTGGTGCTAGTTTTGAAATATCAGGTTTTTCATTGAGCGGATATATCCCGTAAACAACTGCTGTTACAGGATAAGATCTTTCGTAGTAGGGTTTGTCAATTCCAGTCAAAATTCCTGGTTTGGAATCTTGATTCACAGTGACAGTTTTTTTGTCTCTGAGAATGGGTTCAAATTTATCCCTAATAATCCATTTTTCATCATCACGGATAAGGAATTTTATTCTGAAAAAATACCTTTTCTGCGAAAGATGTGAGATTATCACTGCTGCTTTTTCATCATTCATGGTAGCGTCAACAACACCATCAATTCGAAATGTTGACCAACAATAAGATGCTCCATCACGCTTGAATTCATTAAAACAGTCTCTGATTTTACTAATCATTGCTCTATCAAGAATTTTATTTTTTGTGTATCAGAAACTATATCAAGATTGAATTGAGCATTTTTCCATGGCGTTATTGCCGATAATCTCTTGTTACATTTTTTGGGTCTATCGAGATTAAATCTAGGATTGATTTTCAATAATCTCTTAAACTCTTTCATGTTACCGTCTATTAAACGTTTTTTGAGTCTATCGAGATTAATATTAGGATTAATTTTCAATAATCTCTTAAACTCCTTATCAGTATTGAATTTAGCATTTTTCGAAGGTGTTCTCTTTAACTCCCTCATGCTATACTAAAAAAGTATTTAAATGAAAGATTTATGTATAATGAATCACTGCAAATGGCTTATGATTGGATCAGTAACCCCGTGTAACAAATCATGCAGAAATGAGTTCTGTAGGTATCATATGCAAAGTTTTTGACGTGGAAGCCTTGGTCCGTTACCCTGTATTCGATGTGGGGTTGGGGTCAAGGGAAAATCACAATTGTGTATTGCTTGTGGTGGAAAGCGATACAGGGAATAGAAGCGTTATTATGATAAAAGAATAAAAAATGGACAATCAATCAGAAATTATGACCCTGAAAAAGTTCTTGACCCTGACAACGTCAAGGATAAAATCATAAGAACTACTCAAGACTACATCGAAAGATTCTCCAGGGATGTAATCATTAAACCAAACAATGAATTAGACAAATAGTATAGTATATAAATGAACCAAGAATTCAGACCGCACCCTCTGATTACAAATTATGAGGCGTCCAGTGATGGTGTTGTAAGAAACCGTAGACTGAAGAAACCGGTCGATTTTGTGACTAATCAAGGATATTTGTTGTTTTCTGTTGGAAAGAAGAAATATTACTGCCATCGTTTCATTTTCGAGGTGTTTAATGGATTGATCGCTGATGGTTTTGTTATTGATCACAAGGATTCTAATCCAAAGAATAACACATTGGATAATTTAGAAGCTATCACACAGAGTGAGAATTTGAAACGAGGAAGGACTGGCACTTGCAAAACGGTTGGGAAGAGACCTGTGACATCTTTGAATAGAACAACTAACGAAGAGAAAATATTTCAATCAATGAACGAAGCCGGAAAATATTTCAATATTTGTTCACCTTCTGTTCAAAAAGTTGCAGGGGGGATTTATCGATCTGCGATTTCAAAAAAGAGTGGACAGAAAGTTCAATTCAGTTATGTCTAATGCGTCATAATTTTCAATTAGAGATATGTCATTGTTAATGAATAATGAATTCTGAAAAAATGAATAGCATTATTGATGAAATCTTAAAACTGAAAAGTCAGGATATCAAACTATCAGATGGTTTAATCCCTGATTAAATCATGTCAGATTTTCAGGATATAGAATACGGAGTTAACAATAACAGGTATATGCTGCCCAAGAAATATGCGCTCATCAAAAGAATTCAGAATTCTATTCGGGTCTCTCTTTTATTTTCCAGTGACATCAGTGTGTTTGTTCCGTTATATACTATCGTAGAGGGAATACGAAAAGAATTAGGTAGCGAATACGAATTTAAAAAAGAGGTCAATTCTAAAATTAGAAACCTACGAGCGTTAATTCCAGAAAATGAACGATTTTGATTGTGACCGACCCTCAATGAGATTTTGTCGTTTTTTTGATTGTGACCGACTCTCAGAGAGATTTTCATTTTTTTAGCATTGTTTGATTGAAAATGTCAAAATCAGTGAATAAAAAATATTTCACACACACTGAATAAAAAATATTTCACACACAGTGAATAAAAAATCGATAGGCCGTTAATGGATGGTTAGTCGATATGATGATTCCGATTGATCAAAAAAAGAATGTGGAAAGGGTGAAAATATAATTATTATAGAGAATTTCACCCTTTCCACATCAATGATAACGCCGTTAAAACAACAAAATAAGACTTTCATGATCGTGTTAAAAATCATCTGACATGTCTGACATGTAACAAAAAATGTTTTCGTCTATTAGGTCAGGTTTTACAATTGAAAAATTGTTTATGATTTCAAATAATGGTCAATGAAGCATTAACAACTAGATTGGCTCGTGAACGACTAAATGCAATCAAGAGATTTATACCAATTCGAGATTCTGTAAGGAATAAACTGCAACAACGACAGAGTTTACAAACTGATTTTACTTTGGGGTCTGAAGAGTTGTTTAAACCAGTAACCACAGCAACGAAGGGGGTAGAGCGTGCTATACTAGGAGATGTTCCCGAGACGGGGAAATTTGTTATTGGTGAATTTGAAAAAATAACTGAACAAACAAAACAGGTTGTACAAAAAACAGAATCTAAAAGAACAGTAGATGATTTATGCGTGAGATTTAATGAGGAGGGGTTAGCAGAAATCGATAAGACTGATCCAACAGAAATTCCCGTGCTTGCTGTTACGACTTATGAAAACAGAAAAAAATGTTGAAACCAGAACATCATAAGTTTTTTAAGAATTTAACTCATTGGGCTGATATATTCTACAAAATCAAAACTAAAACAAGTCAAATTAAGACAGATAGTGCATCCTATATTGAATATATCAATGCGGTGGGTATAGTGTATAATCAATACGAAGAGTTTAAACAACAACAAAAACCGCAAAAACCGCAAAAGCGACAGAAACCTGCAAAGAAAATATCTTTTCACCTAAAAAACAACAACTACCACCTAAAAAACAACAACAACTACCACCTGATCGAGATGATGATGATGATGATGATGATGATGATGATGATAATGATGATGATGATGATGATGATGATGATGATGATGATGATGATGATGATATATATTTACAAACTACGGATACAGAAAAACTGGATGAAGCAACTGGTTATGGCGGGAAGGTATTGCCAGATTCAAGTGAAAATCCAAGGATTTCATGTCCTGATAGTGTTCTCAGTGATATATCACGATTAGAAGTTCTTGTAGGAGGGTTCCCAGCTGGAAATAGCTCACCGGAAATAATTAATGAAGCAGCTGATATCTTCAGGCGGTTATTTCAAGGCGGTATCATGGATATCAGCACATATCGAGATTTCATTGGCGAGTTAGTGGAGGATTATCATAGTGATTGAATTCAAACTGTTTTACAATTGAAAAATGGTTTCTGATTTCAAATAATGATCATACACTACAATCATGATAAACCAACCCCCGTCTATGTAGTTAATTCACGGTTTCCAGTTTATAGAGCATACTATGGTGATGGTTTAGGTAATACCATTGCTGGGTTATATTCAAGAATGGCTCCGAAAGTGATGCCGTTAGCTAAACAATTATCAATGAAAGCTATTGATTTTATTCGTGATAAGGGTATCAGTGCTGTTGGAAATCTTGCCGGAAAAGCGTTTTCAACCGCGAAGAATAAAATAACATCATTAGTTAGACGAAAAAAGAAACCGTTACCGTCTACAGCGGAAATGCCTGCACGTGTTAGTAAAATTATAGATAACGCAGTAGATGAAAAACTAGCGTCGATGGCTTTGCCATCATTGATAACCCCCGCCCAAAGCAATATTGCAAATATGATAGCAGGAAGTGGCTTTAAAAAACTACGTCGATGAAAATCTTTTACGATTTCACGATTTAGACTCTGATAAATAGAATAAAATGTTCAAAAAGTCACCTGATCCAGCGTTTGATATAGACGTCCCAGTTGGCAAGGATGATTCTGTACGCAATTATCAATATTACGCCTATCATGCAATAGACTCTAATAGTCGATCAAGAATTGAACTTCAAGTTCATGATACCAGTAAGTATTTTCTACCCGCTGAAGCGTTTATTGAAATCGAAGGTGAACTTGTAACAGATTCTAATACTCCTGCTGTACCAGCACCGTATCCAGCTGGTACTCAAGTCGGGTTTGTCAATAATGGTATCATGGCGCTATTTGAGAGTGCTAGATATCTCATCAATGGAACAGAAATCGAGTCAATAGATCGTGATGTTGATGCGGCTACAACAATAATCGGGTTAGCGAGATATTCTGATGATTATACAAGATCGGCGGGACCTTCTATGATGTTTGCAAAAGATGTTAAAAATACCGCTGGAGGAAATCAATTTGTTGGAAGACGACCAAAGAATAATGCTGGCACTACTAATATTGATGCCGAGGATATGATTATAAACAACTATGTTAATTTAAATCTAGGAGCTGCAACACGTATTTCAATGTTGCAAGTGGCGCGTAAATCATTTTCATGCGTGATTCCACTGCATCACATATTTGGATTCTGTAGAAACGTTCGAAAAGTTATCTACGGGGCGAAGCATACAGTAGCGCTTGTACGAAAGGGTGATGATAATGACGCAATTTGGAGGATTCCAGCAGACAATGCAAATCCCAATGCTGATGCTGGTAAAGTTATTTTAACAAAAATATCATTGTGGATGCGTTAGGTTTTGCGTTACAGGATAACACACGAGTTGGCGATCAACGTTTCAGTCAGATGATATTTGATCCATTAGGTGTTAAAGTCGTCTCACTGAGAATAAACGGCCAGCAGGAACCATCTGAAGATGTACAACTTGATTACGGTCAAAATCATATTGCACGCGTGTATCATAGATTGTTGTCGTTTATGGCACGTGATCAAAATGTTGATACTGGTCTGCAAATATCACAATTGGATTTTAAGAGTTTATATCCGATCTATTTCTTTTCGCTGCAACATCTTGATTTAACAAGACAGTCCGTCGTTGATATACATTTTGGAGCTAATGTGACTCGTGGTGCTATTGCTAATTATAGAGCGGTTGCTGCCATTCTCAGCGACAAATCAGTGCTACTCGAAGATGTTGGTGGAAGAATGAGAGTGGTAGATGCGCTAGTGGAAAATCTTTGATTTTAAAAAATATGTAATCAGAACTTTATAGCAATTAGATCAATCTGTTATTGTATAATGTCGTATAGTCATATCAATGTGTCTTTGACACCTGGTCAATTAAAAAAATTGCAATCCAAATCAGCTAAGCAATGTGGAACCACAATCACGCTGAAACCCAATCAAATGACTGGCGGTGCAAATAAATTGTCACTGACAACTCGTCAAGTAAAACATTTTAATGATGCACTTGTAGCAAAAAAAGGTGTCCAGATTACTATTTCTGCGGCTGCTATCAAAAACATGATTAAATCAGGCGGTATATTCCCGTTGTTAGCTACGATTCCAGCGTTGATTGCGGAAGCAGCCCCAGCGGTAGCTAAAGCGGTAGCGTTAGGGGCTGTTGGTACTATGGCAGGAATGGCACTAAAGAGGCAACTGGGCAGGGTTATAAAAAAAGGGGAAAAGGTCTAAGACTACCAGGAACCCCGTATTCGTGGTACAGCGGAAAGGGTCTAAGTCTAGGACCGGTTTACTAGTGCCTATGTTCAATTTTGATTTAATTGATGCTGCTAAAAAACTCGCTTTTAAAAACTTCAGAGGTGTCTTTATGAAGGATCAATTACCAGCACAACCCAACAGTGTTGAAACCGGTATCATTAATCTCGATAACAGCACCGGACCTGGTACTCACTGGGCTGCATACGCTATTGATCCACGTGGGATTGTCTATTTTGATTCATATGGATTAGCCCCGCCGAAGGAATTCATGCGTTATATAAAAACTTTTCCAATGAAGACTTGGTATTCTACGCTACCAACACTTCAAATGAATGATCCACCAATATGCGGCAGCGAAATATTAAATATCCTTGACGCTATTTCTAACTCTTTGGGTAACCCAAGGGGAAAACCACCACATGTTGTCGTAAATGAATACACCAGCAATCGCTTTTTAGAGAGAAAGAGAGTTTTACAATAACATGATTGATATTTGGGGAAGACCTCTGAAACCTAAACTCGATGACACTGCAACCGGTGATATAAAAAAACTAATCGAAGATGAAATAGCTGAGACGTTGAATTTAACAAGTGTTGACCCGAACGAAATAGTTGTATTTCAAGATCTCCAGGGTAAATTGAAAACTAGTAATGTGTCGTTGGATGATATTTTGGTTAAACAACGAAACGCAATCGAGGATACTATCGCGTTATTTTCCAAACAGGGTAAACTCAAACCGGGTGTACTCTTCTCGACTATTACAGATAGATTCACTGAATACGATAAGGAATTTGACGATCATTTGAAAAACTACAATCAATTTCGTAGAAATGTCATTCATAAGTTCTTTGGGTCTCCAATGGTAGTTACACCGTCTATCGCTGAAATTAAAACGTTTCTTGATGAGACGAAAAACTTCATCGAAGACATCAAAACTGATTTTCCGAGGATAATAACAATCATTGGAAAAACAAAAATTCCTCACGAGAAAACCAACAACTTAGTATACACCACCCAACACGGATCATTTGCGTGGACACCTACAAACAACAAATTAGATATCACTGTAACCGTTAAGGGTATTTATCGATTAACACTAGTGACAACGACTCAATTTAATATTTCATCGTCAAGTTCATCCGAGGTCAACAATACGATTTCAACGATCATTGACAAGGATATAACTGAAAAGTTCACGATAACATCTACTGATACAAATTTGGTTAGGGTTTGAATTTGGTATTTGGAATTCGTAGCGGATTTAAGTAAATAACTTAATTGAAAGGAAAATCCTTTGGATTTCACAATTGAAAACGCTAGCGTTTTTAAAATAAAAATGATTTCATCATCGCGTTATCGCTATGATCAGGTCAGAGAATTTCAAACTAGACTCAAAACCCTCGCCGAGGAGTATCAAATAAAAATAAAAAAATACCGACGAAGAATCACCGCGATTGATGTTACTATGTACTCGGTGTCAGGGGTTCTCGCTGGCGCCGGAATAATACTTGCATCGGTTACAATGATTGCCCCGGTCGTAGTTCCAATTTGAATTCTGCGGCGGCTACAATCGCGGGTATATCAACCGGGATCACACAAAAAATATCATCATGCAGCCAGAGTAAACTGCAAGATTACTTAATTCAATCTCATGTTGTATCCACTGCATGCTCGCAATTATCCTCAATGATATCGTCATCACTCGATGATACAATTATATCAGATAGTGAGTTCTCAGCGATGGTCAGTATTTATGATTCCGCGATATCAAAATTAGAAATACAACAACAGTATAATAATAATGACAACACCGGTGGAATTGGAAAACACAAACCCGTAAACCAGCATGATCTCAATAACCTCAACGATATCAGATAGTGAGTTCTCAGTGATGGTACGTGTCTATGATTCCGCGATATCAAAATTAGAAATACATCATGAGTATAATAACAATGACAACACCGATGGAATTACTTCAACAAATAGTGGAGAACACGAACCCAGTACAAACAAGCATGATCTCAATAACCTCAACGAATCCAGAATTCAGTGTGAATTTCTCTATCCCAGTCTCCGTGAAGGAGATAACGCTAGCAAAACTACGAATGTATCACAGTTTTCCTAATATCAGATCAAAATCATTTGGTGGTCAACAACCAAATAATTCCTTAGTATTTGCGAATAAGAATAAAGACGACGGTACCCCAGACTGGAACGTTGTTTCGATACCAACCGGATCATATCAAACTGAACAAATCAATAATGAATTCGCGCGTAGAATAAAATCGATTACTGGAGCAGAATCAAAAATAGCTATAACGGTTCATGAACCCACTCTATCATCTGCCATAGAAATAAGCACAGAAGGATACGTCGTAGATATCTATCAGAGTTCTATTAGAACCGTACTAGGATGGCCTGAATTACCACCTCAACGAGAAACCGTTAATTTACCACCTGAACCACAAAAATCTGATTATATCACCGACAGGATAAAATCTGATAATCCAGTAAAAAGCTATATAGCTCATAGAACTACTACAGATTTTTTTGTTATCTTTGAGAGTATAGATAAGGGAGGGAAATATCTTGATACTAACGATCGTAAAATCATTGAAAATTTCACAGCAATGAATAATGATTTTTCACTGTTGTTAATATCCCTTAAATCCGGCTCTCTCACCCGAGATGAATTTATCAGCGTCGTAGAAACATGTAACAAAATCATCAGTGACATGGAAACATTTCATTCACAAATTATTCAAGAGGTATTAGGTGACAGTAATCCTAAAACAAGAGATTTATTTGCATTATCCCTTAAAATCCCCGTCAAAGATATTCCAACAGTCAAGGTACCAGGATATAACGTGCCAGAACTAAAAAAACGTCTCAGTGATGCCATCGATGTTGGTTTTAAAATAATTCATGATGCATGGAGAAAAACAGCATCATCGGAAATAAAAATCCTCAAACATAATAATGACCCAGACGGTGGCGGCAGACATATCGCTCCGTTCAACGTGAATATTTCATCGGTGATTGCGCTCAATTTAGTATGCGATGTTATCGAAGGAAGCTATCAAATTAATCTCGAACGATCAAATCAAGCTCAGCAAGGATATATTCTGTATTCATTTGCACCAATAGCCCTTCCAGGATTTTTAATCATTGAGTCTCCGGTGAATCCAGTCTACATGCGATGTCATAATGATTCATTAACCAGAATTAATTTCAAACTCACTGACCAATCTAATAATCTGATTGATTTACAAGGTGAGGTTTTACGAATTAGTCTGTTTGTAAAGTCCTGAAGGGACTTTCAATCCTAAAAGGATTTTCGTCCTAAGATCCTCGGACACGATATCGTATCGGACTTGATAAAATATTCGGTTGAAATCGTAAAGACCCTTGAACCGGACTGATAATCAACGGGTGAGTTTTTTTTAACTCATTTCGAATTTTCACAAATGGAGACAATTTTTTTTTTCGTAGGAAAAATCGGTCATGTTTGAAATCCATGTTTTCCCCTCCCCATCCATAAGACATATGCATCCCTTCTCTAATTGGAATTGGCCGTAGAAGCCTTAATTGTGTCTGAAAACGTTGTAGAAGCCTTAATTTTGCTTGAAAACGTTGTCTGATTCACCCCCTCTGCTGCTCATAGAGATATACTAACACCACTCCGGTTAGCGGATAATTTCTCTGAATTAAAAGAAAAATTGTTCTCTTGAAATTGGCTTTTATACAAATGGTTATTTCTCTGCTAACCAAGACGAATAATGTAATTCAAAAATGATGTGCATAAACAACATGCGGTTTGCCAGCGTGTTTTATGCTGTAAATTTGTAAAAACGCATATACATGGTTATATTTATCATCAACTTTGACATATTAACGACTATGGTACATAGCAAGCAATGTCTGAAATGAACTGTAGTGACATATATGATGATGGATACTAAACATAGTTGCGTTATGGACTAAGTCCATAACGTCTTTCATGGACTTGGTCCATACCGTCTCACATGGAATGGAAACTTGAAATAATCTGAACGAAAACACGCGATATAGAAGAATAAGTGACACTGTAAAGTGCTGCCGGTTATCAAAGTGTTTTTAGTACAATATCGCACAAGGCCAGGTCAGAGGTATTGCGCAACTTGGAAAAACAACACCTGAAAACCGCCTCCCACTAATTCTCGTTATCTAGAGGATGACCTCTACGGTATAATTTGCCCGGTTAATGGATATGGTAATCCGAGGTAGTACCTTGAACAAAGACAACACACGAGCCCCCGTAAAGATAAAAATATGAATTTAATTAAAATACAATTTAAAAGAAGAATGACACAATAAATTACAATTTCTTTCTTTCTGAATACACTTAGTTCAAAAAGACATAAACTGAAGCTTTAAAATAACGGATACATTCGTTAAAATCCAAACACCAATAAAAATAGATGAAGTTAGCCGTTAATACTGAGAGTAAATTTCATCATGGAATCGAATGTTCATTTAACATTGGACTGTTGCGTGATTCAAAATGACCTTGTTCGTCGACTTGTTTTTTTTCTTCTGCGTTAGTCTCAACTTGAGCTTGCCTTTTGGTTGTACGTGGAATTACACAGCTCTGTCTTCCAACTTCTTTTTCCGTCTCTGAATTTCGACTTCCTCGCTATTTCTTACTCGATCTTCAAACAAACTATTATCCGTGTGTTTTTGGCGTGCTTCTTTCGTTTGATTTCCGGCGGACTTTCCTGCTCTTATTGTTACGAAGGCACTGCTCTGAAAATACCCCCGAAGTCTTTATTCCAGAATCAATGATAGTAGTTCAACACTGTTTCCTTGCAAAGCACCTTCCAGAAGACTGATTTAAACTCCTACGCTCAAAGGATATATTACCCCGATTCCAAGATTCGACACCCCCCCCCCTTCCTCCTACATTGACCAATCGGAATAAATTCTATTCCTATGGACATTTGAAAAATCGTCTATCAAGATGCCAAAAATGCCATCTTATTATCCTATCATTTCTTTCAAATCACTTTGTCAGCTTATACGTGAAAAATTCGTATTTTTAAGCGTGTCAAACACCCAGTCCGTTTTCACTCTAAATTTTGTAACAGTCTGACCGAGGTAAACTAACATTCCTTCCTTAAAACTCTACTCCAAGATAATTAATTGTCGGCCAGACTACGAATTAATCAATACATTTCACTGGCGAATAATTTGGCAGTTGACATTACCCCCTTGCTAAGAGTAAAATCGGTATTTTTATTCTCCCAAATTTTTCGGTGAACTACTCTGCTCCAGTTACGTGTCCTTAGGTGACCTATTCACTTCAGACATTCCTAACCGACTTAAACAATCCGCTCCAACATTATCCCTACCTTTGATGTATCGTACTAGAATATGATACTGTTGTAGAAACAGTGACCATCTCATTAATCGACCGTTCGTTAATTTCGCCTTTGCCAAATACGCCAACGGTTGATGATCTGTTTCCAAAGTAAACTTCCTACCATACAAATAAAGTTGGAATTTAGTTATTCCAAAAATAATCGCTAAGCATTCTTTTCCAGACACTGAATAATTAATTTCCGCATTTGACAGTTTCCTACTCCCATACGCAACTGGGAATAAGCTTCCCTCGTGTTCTTGCAGTAGCACTGTACCTAAACCTCTATCACAAGCA
The DNA here is from genome assembly GCA_029339505.1 of Unio delphinus. Taxonomy (NCBI): domain Eukaryota; kingdom Metazoa; phylum Mollusca; class Bivalvia; order Unionida; family Unionidae; genus Unio; species Unio delphinus. The sequence goes on from JAQISU010000087.1 coordinate 3,512,600, forward strand.
TCTGTCCTCAAAACAAAATCCCGTGTCACGTCAGGTAACTTAACTATTTATAAATTACCATAAATAAAATTAAATATGAATTCTTTAAAACAATTAATCATTACATTCCAATATATTAGAAATAAAATATTTCAGTGAATAATGTTGAAAACATATGAACTTTACCATTAAAATCTCAAACACTAAAAATGTCTATTTCTAAAAGAAGTTTACGACATATACAGTTCTTACCTATAATGAGAGAGACAAGTCTTTTTATGTTCTGGATGCAAGGAATTGACCTAGACGATTTGCGCGCTTATTTATATGTATCTGACGCACGGCAAAACCCAGTATGGCCTTTCCTCGTTACATCCAGGAAGAAGATGCTCTACTCCTCATTACATAAGAACCATTTTGTTTTACGTAATTCGGCAGAAAAATAGATTCAGTTCTTAGTCACTGCCTTGGAATTTCGCCAATGTATAATCTTGAAACCTTACAGCTTTCTGAATTATATTTCTTGCTGAGTACACTTTATATTTCTTGCTGAATTAGCGAAAGAGCATGTAATGTACAATGCCTTCTAGTAACATCATACACTATTATTCCACACAACAATGTACATTGCCCTTTTTCTTGCACAGTATTTACTTTCATTCCATTAAGATATATGGTTGTGATTGAGAAATAAATGAATCCAATCTTAATATATTTTAGAAAATTACTTTAATAAAGATGAGTGAAACATTACTTTAATACAATTTAGAGAAAATTGTAATCTTATTACCTTTACTAAACATTCTGTCCTAATATGTATATTTTTCTGAAGTTTGTTGACACCAAGCAGCACTGACAATTAAACTGTACACAACTTAATTTCATATGAGTATCATTATGCATCTACTCTTCGTTTGTATCAACGATTTGACCTGCCATTCCGTACAAATGTTCACAAATGAAACTGTGTTCAAAGATAACTTTTATTTAGTCATAATGATTAAATTCTCACTTTCTTCTAGCTCGCTATTCAATATTTAGAGAGTTCTCTGCAAAAGGTCAGACAGATTACAATAGTGAAACGAGAAAACAACCAATTAAAACTATGACAGATATATCATCCGATATATCTCGCTTTTTGCGACGATTTACTTGAGTCATTTTGTCATTACCCATGAAAAACTAAAACAAGTGCTGTTAATGCCATACCACTTTCGATCATATAGCAAACAGGAGTGGATAATGTTAGCCATGAGATGATAATGATGATTTCTAAAGACAAATATAATGACAATGGTAAGCATCTTAGAATCTGTACAGAGATATAATACGGGTAACTATCGTTTAACCTGATTTTAAGATGCAAAAATTGACTTTTACGAAAAGATTTAATATAGGGATGTGGTGGAGGAAATGGATTGTGAGTTTAATTGAGATGATCCACTAAGTAAACATTAGATGTCTTTGACGCGGACAACACAATTATTAACTAACTACACCTCACTAAAGGCTGGCATTAAAGTCAAGATGGTGAGTTACATGTTAAATGATAGCTATATCACACTTTGGTTCCAGTAAAGAGCATATTTGAATTGTGATTAACATAAATCAAAATATTATTAATAAGTACAACACTGTGATATGAATATAGAAGGTTATTATTACGCTTTATCCTCTCATCCATAAAGCATTTAATTGTACAGTTTTAACACGCTTTGTCGCTCTTTCTACTCTTATCCAAGTATATTGCATTTTAAAATATAATTTAAGATTCTAAATATATAGTATATTCAGACAAATAGATGAATGCATTGAGAGATGAAAGGGAAAACGAGTAATGACGGTAGAATCGATGAACATTGACATTCATTGATACAAACCATTATACATACATACATACATACATACATACATAATTACATACATACATACATACATACATACATACATACATACATACATACATACATACATACATACATACATGCTGTAAAGTGCCAAATTTTTCGTCAAAAAAATCCATTAATTAATTCTTAGTCTAGCCAACAATTAACTGTTATCTTGTGGCAGATTTTTTTCACGGAGAATTATTTTTCTAACTCGGGTCACACCGTTAGTATGTTTATAGTAAAAACTAACTAATTGTATGACAGGCTAGAAAGGCAAAATTCACACGAAAAACTGTCAAAAGTGATTTGAGAGAAACGACAGGGTGTTAAATACAACCCCAGGTGGCATTTTTGGCACATTGATAAGCAGTTTTCCAAATGTCTGTAGGAATAGCATTTATTCCGATTGTTCAAATGTGGAATGAGGGGTGGGTCGATCCTTGAATCTTGGAGGGATTATACTCTTCGATTTACTGAATTTTCGTCTGTCTTGAAGTTTTCTGAGAGAGAGAAGACAGAAGTAAAAATACATAGAAGAGACTCCGGGCGGTATTTTAGGGAAAGACGTCCGTAAAATCGTGATTCCAGGGAAAATTGATAATCTAGGAACGATCGTAAGACGCCAAAAACACAAGGTATTTAACTCAAATTCACATTTATCATGATGTAGTTGATATGATGTTACTTTGTTGCAGATGCATGATGTGTTGATACTTTATATGAATAGTTCGGTTATTACATTGATTTTAGTAATGTACGTTTGAATTCTGAATTAGAATTTTCACCTTATATACGTAGGTGGGTTAATGGGTGTTGTAGAAAACCCGCTGTGTACATTTATGATTGGAAAGTGCTACATTAATTTTGAATTTATCATATTAGAGAATATTGATTGTGTGCTATGATTTACTGCCTCACTTTACGTAATGATTTACTGGAATATATGTGACTTCCCCAAATTCTGATGTCGATAATTAACAGTATAGCTGTATTGATCTGAAGACTTATGTAGTATTTGCTAGCTGTATAAAGGTTATCACTGATAGTAAGATCTTATTGTTCGAACCAGAAAGACGGACGGACAATCTCAACTCTTAAAGCATAACGAGATACTTAGGGCGTTTTACCCTTTTCTTTTCAAAGGAAAATAGTTTTTTTGGAGAGAGAGAAAAAGCGAGGAGGTCGAGATCCAAAAGAGGAAAGGAATTTAGAAGTCAGAGTTGTGAGAGGGAAGAGGGCAAGTTAAAGTCGAGATGCAAGCAAACAAACAGTCGACGAGCAGGTCATGAGAATTTACCAAGTGGTCAAATGTTAATGAACACTCGATTGATTGATGACATTTGCTATCAGCCATTAACGGCTAAATTTGTCTATTTTATTAGTGTTTGAAATTTAGTTAATGTATCAGTTATTTTAAACTTCGGTTTTAGAGTGCTTCTGAACTAAGATTATTCAGAAGGAAAGGAAATCATAATTTACGGTGTCATTTCTTCTCTTGATTCTTTTGATTAAATTCTTTATTTATCTTTACGGGGGCTCGTGTGTTGTCTTTGTTCAAGATATTGTCTCAGATTGCCATATCCATTCTATAACCGGGCGAATCACACCGTGGAGATCATTCCTTAGATAAGGAGTATTAGCGGGACACGGTTTTGGGTGTTGTTTTTCCAAGTTGCGCAATACCTCTGACCAGTGGGTTTGTGCAATATTGTACCAATAACGCTTGGGACCAAAAGATACATACATACATACATACATACATACATACATACATACATACATACATACATACATACATACATACATACATACATACATACATACATACATACATACATACATACATGCATGCATGCATGCATACATACATACATACATACATACATACATACATACATACATACATACATACAACAATCTTTACACAATTTAACAAAATCTGTATTTCCCAAGAGTGCAAAAGTGAAAAAGAGCACAAGAAACGTTCGGTATTGCGAAAGATAACCCAGAAAAATCCAGGAATTTCCGACAAAGTCTTATACTAAAAGGGTCTGATTAAAATTACGTTCAAGTCCACAACAGATCCATAAGTGAAGGCGGTGACGTGATTGAAATAGTTTATGGAGTGTTGATGTGTCACAAGTCTTTTGTTGAATCATAGTAATATAATTCTAGTTTTGGATTCTGTATAAATTCCACTGAATGTCATTATCCAAGAGTTGTAACATAACACTATTTTATTTCCAGCAAACATAATCACTTGAATTCAATGAGTTGAAAATAATAAAATTCAGTCTGAACTGGTTATCAAAAATACAACTTGAACGTGCTATATGTTCAAGCACGAAGTCTTCACAATTACTAGATTATATAGTTTTCTACGTGACCTCAGGTCATAATAATCATTTACTAAATACAAATTACGTAGTGACTATCAAGAATGATATAATGAACCTTGTTAACTTACAACACAATAACCTGTACAATTCACTTGTTCATCGATTAATATTCCTGATATTACATTAATTACACATAGATAACAATTTAACTCTATATCAGTTATTGACGTAAAATGAAATATTTTTTTTCAAACGTCAGTCACCTCAAGCAGAAATAAATTCAGTTTTGGACAAGATCGAGTCCAACATACAATGTTACATTACAACAGCATGTAATGAAATGGTATCCCCAGCTTCTGAACATGTTAGACAATTTATACTATGACGGTCTGCTACCATCTTGGATTTCGTTTGCTTTAGGTGCACTGGTTTAAGTTGCTTCGACAAAAATATTGATTCTAAAACTGTAAGATATGCAGCAGTGCAGGCATGATATTGCCAAAAATGCTAATGGTATCGTTCGCTTTAGGAGCACATCTTTAAGTTGCATAAATGCTAATGGTAACATCTAATGACATATATAATGACAATGACAAGGACTAATATAAATGTATAGACTTATGTCAAGACGATGATACCAGTAATTACCGTTTTACCTGATTTCAAGATGACTTTTTCACTTTTACCTCAAGATATATTTTGTTAATTTGAGTATTCTCGTTGAGCCCGAATGGAACTGATTTGAAATGACAAAAGAAAAGTTGATATAAAAAGCCGAAAAGAAATGTTGCGACCTTTCTACAATTAGGCGAAGAAACAACATGGGCCACAAACACATTGCAGGATTTTATTTGGTGTAAACATATGTGCCCATCATAAAGGTCACTATATGTGCTGGTCAACATTTATGCCATCCCTTGTATCAATTGATTTCTCTTGACAATAACTCTGTTTTAAGCAAAAAGGCAGTGCGGATGATTTGTTTGAATTATACAGATAATGATGATAACGTCAGTGTGAAACACTATCGCTCACTGACTATTTGCTAGTGACGATAAGAAAAACGAGACTATAACAAATGACAAGACATGACTTAGAAACATTTTCGCAGCAAATAATATTATGACATATACATGAAATATAAATTTGCAAATGTTGGTCCGTCTATTGCGTTTGTTTTGTTTTTTTGTAAAATTTTTTGTAAATCTTTTAACAAAATAAAATCTTTCAACTTGCAGCTTTTTTAATTTGAATACATTTGTAGCATATTTTCCAATTACGTTGATTCAATCATATTCATCAAGTAACGTACACAATTCATTATTTTATAATTATATGGATTGAATTATATCCATCAGGTAACCGATACAAATCATTATGTTTCAATTGTTTGGATTCAATCATATCAAGCAGGTAATATATACAAATCACTATTTACAAATTTTTTGGATTGAATCATATTCATCAGGTAACATATACAAATCATTATTTTCCCTGTCTGGCAAATAAATAAACAATATACCAATTGAATCGTTCCATCGTTTCATGAATATTGGTAAACGTGTTTAAAAAGACATTGAAAAGTACGGAAAGATTCATAATACATTAGTAATATTGTGCAAGTAAGTCGGTATTGCCAAATACCTTATCTTTGGGTCTGACTGCGAGAATGGGAAAACTATGGCTTTTTCAAACATGATATCATGAAAAGACAAGTTGAGACAGTGCACTGATTGTTTGAAATACCAATTTACTGTGTACTGTTCGGTAATTAAATTTGCGTACAGTGTAAACAGGGTTGGGTGTGGGCTGTGCATTACAAAGTTGTAAACATCGATATTGCTCAACTAAAACTATGGTTCAAGAATTTATAAGAGATCTTGGAGATACCGTTTCTACTATCAGATGCGAGATACAGACAAAATGAAATGGTTCCGAATTTAAAACATAGATGTGCGACCAAAATTTAGTATTATGTTGCAATAATGAGTAGATGATCCAGGAGTGAGGGTGGGGATACAAAACGTGACGTGCTTGTTCAGTTTTGTATATGGTATAACGGTACCAATTGCGCATGTCCAGGTGGGCGGTGCTTAAGGTGTAGGGTCCATTGCAATCCGAAATAACGGTACCAATTGTTGTGTGTTGTGACTATATATAACGGTACCAATTGCGCATGACCAGGTGGGCGGTGCTTAAGGTGTAGGGTCCATTGCAGGCAGTAATAAACAACAATACAAGCTTTGATTGGTGGATTATGTAAGAGTTGTACTTTCTGTTAGGCTTAAAAAAAAGTTTAGCCTCTTGGCAACATGTGAATTTATGCTAATTCCTAAATAGATCAAATTTTGTATTTTTTATGATTTTTTGAAAATGTAATACACATGACTGAAAATAGGTATGTTGTGACTAGATAACTCATACCCCTGTCTAGTTCCAGCAGAGTTATCTCTCTTAAATGCAATGGAGTACCTGGTTTAGTCATCATCAAATTGACAATCTAGCATTGTTCTCTATAACAGTGTGTGAGATGCATGCTAAATTAGGATAGAAAATATATTTATCTCTCCAAATATTAGCATTGAGGTCTATGGAAAAACAATTGGTACCGTGATACCTAAAAGATAATACCAGCTTCACAGTGTATCCATAGTAACGAGTATACATAACCACCACTTCTATACAGCAGCAGAGAGGGTGAATCCTACAACGTTTTTAGACAAAATTTGATTGAAATCCTAAAACGAGCCTTCCTACGATCTTATTTTAACCAAAAAAATGCAAACCCTACAACGTTTTCAGACAAAAAAATTGATTGAAATCTCCCTATGAAATCATTTTAACTAAAAAAATGAAAACGATTTTTTAATTAATTTTGGTCGTAACTTGTTGTCATCCACACTCTCTGCTGCTTAGTGATTTCATCACTGGGTTAACAAAAATAAGAAATGATTTTAACCGAATATTTGATCCAGTCCGATACGATATCGTGTCCGAGGATCATGTAAATTTATTGTTGCGAATCCGTGCGGAGTCGACTGAGCATGACTAAAGAAATCTCGAAATTGATTGAAGTCCATATCAGAACACCATGTCTGCCAAATATTTCGTAGCGTATGAGTATCAACTCCGTTGAATACAGACAATAAATTGCAGTTATCTCTGATGACTTTTGGAACCTGAGTGTAGCGTTGAGTGACATATATCACGTCAGTGTTTTTGTGACGCCCACGGGAAAATATTCTAGCAGGATTTTTTTGTTTATCCAACATTATATCGTCGTATACGACCAAATTGTTAATATCTCCATCAATATCATCAATACTCGGTGCTTCATCGATATCGGTTATAAAATCAATGGCGTTCTCACCCTTAATTTCTGATGCATTCTCGTTAAAATCCTTTAACACTTCATAACATCGTTGATCATCTACGCTAGGGGCAATTAAATACAACTTATCCCACTTCATCCATCTCATTATTAAATTGAGCAACAATTGCGTTTTACCGGATCCAGATGGCCCGATTATAATCATCCGGATAGAGTTTGGTAGCGCTGCATGATGCTTAATTGGTTCTCTTGTTTTAGTCGCTGAAAAATCAATTATATCCATATTTCTATACATAAATTATGGATCTATATTGTGTGAAGTGTAAAACGCGTACTGGCACAGATGATGTGACGACGATTACAACTAAAAATAACCGATCAGCGCTTTCTGGTAAATGCGTGCAATGTGGTACAAAGAAATTTAGATTTGTGTCTATGAGATCTGATTTAAAAAAAAACGAGGAGGTGATATCGCAGCCAAATTAGCAAAACTCCCTGGAACCCCATGGGCAAAATACCCCGGAGAAAAGCACCTTCCAGGATATAGCTACTGTGGACCGGGAACCAGACTTGATATCAGACTCAATAATCAAAATCAACCCAACCCCGGTGAAGAACCAATAAACGCCATTGATAAGGCCTGTCACCTTCATGATGTTGCTTATAAAAGCAGCAATCTGCAACACAGGCATCTCGCGGATGTGAAATTAATTCATGCGTTAAATGCTATTCCTGATAAATCCTTCAAAGAAAAATTGTCTTCATTTTTGATAAAATCGGCTATGAAAAGTAAATTGATGTTAGGTGCTGGTAATTAATAATATGGAATCAATTTATTATTCTCCGAGGGGATACTGGAGCTGCAAAAGTGAAAAAAACCACTGCGGCTCATTGGTTATCCAAACAGGCACTATGGCAAATTTATCTACCACCGCCTAAACAAATTCAATTCTCGCATTTTGATGTGACCGCTCCTAATGAAGTTCATCAGGCTGATATATTATTTCTGCCACATGATCGTGGTTACAAATATGCGTTAACCGTAGTTGATGTTGCGAGTCGATACAAAGAAGCAGAACCGCTGAAAACAAAATCGGCCACTGAAGTCGCTTCTGCATTTGAAAGGATTTATCGACGAGGTCCTCTGCGTTGGCCAAATCTGTTACAAGTTGATCCTGGCAAGGAATTTCAGGGTGCAGTGTTATCTACAATGAAACATCATAATGTCACCATACGACGAGGGCATACTGCGCTACATCGCGATCAGGCCATTGTAGAACGATTTAATCGGACGATTGCTGAGCGGTTATTTGGATATCAATACGCAAAAGAATTCATTCAAGAAAAGCGATCCAGTGAATGGGTTAAAAGATTACCATCTGTGATTACTGCACTGAATAACGAGATTACTAGAACAATCAACATGAAACCTATCAACGCGATTAAAAAGAAGTCAATACCCGTACAACCACAAAAAGATTTCCCTAGAAACGCTAGCGTTTCCCAACCAATTCTTGGTAGTAGTGTCATTGTGAGGTACTTATACGAACCAGGAGAGCTTGAAGGGGGTAGAAAAAGGGCTACTGATCCTATTTGGAGCGTCACTACGCATAAGATATCTAGTATAACACGATCAACTGGTAGACCAGCAATCTATAAACTGGATTCAACTGCTCCTCAGCGGGGTTTTACTCGACAACAACTACAAGTGATTCCCGAGGATACTCAATTGCCACCGCATGGTCTTAACTAGCGCCGTTGCGTCTATTGCATTCAAGACAAGTCAACATCACATTATTTCTGACATGACCGAGATTGTTATTTTTTCTGTCTACGGTAAATTGGCGAGGATCCTTATCCGAATACTGCCAACGCATTATACAATTGCAACTCGCGCAGTGATTATTCTGTTGTTTCTTTAAAGTGATTATTAATTTAGCATCAATATCAAATTCTCGTTGTTTTTTTTTTGTCCTGTTGTTTGTAACCGGAGAGTTTTTTATTAATGATGCTAACATCAATATCACTTATTGTTGTGTCATTATCATCACCAATGATTTCATCATCGAGGACAATTCTTCGAAGTTGATTTATGTTTCGTAATCTGGATACTGCGAGATAGACTAAATTTGACCATTCGATGCGATTATCTACCATCCAAACAATTGTATCCGATATAGTCAATCCCTGTGAAGAGTGTATTGTTGCTGCGTATCCTAGCGTCCACGGGGATTTATTAGCACGCAATGCATCTTCAACGACATTGATATCAACCAGCACAATATCATTTAATACCAGAATTTGTTTTTCATTCTGTCCTGGAATATCAACTTCAATATTCTGTTTTCGTGTATCCGATGGCCGATAACAAAGGGGTACTGGAAGCGTTGCAAATTTTTCTTTATGCAATTCAAATAACTTCATCTGAAGTGTATCCCTGACTATTTTTCTACTTGCAATGATCAAATCGTTTGGTCTCCACGCTTCCCAGAAATCATTCATTGGGGTTTCTGAAATCACTTCACGCGCTATTTCGCATTGGATTCTATCCGGTTGTAATCTAATTAGCGCTTTGAACTCGCGTAATCGTTCATCAAGTGATCTATAATCAGTGGTGATTTCTTCATAGTAGTCTACAAAACCCTTTAGCCATTCATGTGGAGATGCACCGACAAATGGTGGTGGTTGGCCTTGATCCCCGCACATGACGACTTTTGTGTTTTTGGTTAACAACCACTCAAGAAATGTTTTTAATACATCTAATGACACTGTGCATATTTCATCCCAGATTATGATTTCAGGAATGAATTTATCACCCATTCGATCAGGAGTCCATTTGTCACCTTTCCATCGAAAGAAGCTGTGATAAGTGCAAGCATTCACCCCTCGTTGTATCATCTCTCTGGCGAGTCTGTGAGTCGGTGTTAGCACAATCATGTTAGTAGAAATACAAGTATTTCCACCACCACGATATAATTCAATTGCACGAGTTGTCTTTCCTGACCCACCACAACCGTTTAAATAAACTGTCTTGTATCTACAGATTGGATCAGATACCGGTGGTGCATTAGAAAATTCTGATTGAATTTCAATACGGTTACAACAAATATATTTATCATCCATGGCAACGTCTGCGGATTCACAATACTCATGTAGCATCTCCTTTTTAAATCGCCAACGCCCCCAATTTTCTTCGGGATCTGTGAATGCCGCTACAGCTGATTTGTACTTATTGTGTATATACATCGAATCAGTGGCTACTCTAACCGCGGTATTAGGAAATCTATTTATCATCGAAAATAGATTAATAGAAGCATAGGCTAACATTGAACTTCTCAAATGTGTGTACTGGGAATTATATCCATCACAGTAGGTAACAACCGTACCTAATTTCTCACCATTGGATAGAAAAGCATCCTTACGGGATACAAGTTTTCCCTGTTTCATTAAATCCGCTACAATAAAATCGTATTCAGCGACATCTATGATCAACCGCGAAGAATATTTTGCGTTATCGTATCGTCCACCCTGGGTAAATTTACCGATTATTCTTCTTCCGAGATCTTTTGCTTGTTCTTTTTTAATTTCAAATAACTTCTTAGACCAATTTATGATTTCTTCTTCACTGAAATCTGGAAACTGTTTTCGTAGTTCGTTGATTATTCTATCTAGATTGGGTTGTGGTAGCCAAACTTCTTTCTGAGCTCGATAGCATATAATAGCATCGGAAACAATCAACGATATTAGCATACCACAATCAATCATATATCTCAATAGCACTATTGGCATCCAGTGTTTTTCAGATAGGTGTCTACCGAGCCAAACATAACTACACGGATGTAACCCTGTAGCTAATTCGAATGATATCACACGAGCGAATCCGGTTATATCAAAATCAGGTAATGGTCCATTAATCGCAACACGAGTCATTTCATGCGTGGGGTGTCCAAATCGTTTGAAGTACTCAGCGCATTCCCCATACCCGAGAAAACTTCCGGGATAACACGCGGATATATCAATTGAAATCATACCATCACGTGAGTATTTCGTATTCCACAGTCCTCCATGACCAAATTCGACGCAACTCAATTTAACATCCTCGAGAAAATCATTTCGTGTTGGACGCCATGAGTTTTTTTCTCTTGCGAAGTGAGCTACCACTGATGGAATAGTAAAACTATCCGTGAGTAGTTTTTCATGGGAATTCTGCGGTGAAAAATCACTAGCGATTTTTCTCATTCTGTTATCTAATTCTTCAATGCGATATAATTCACCATTTGGTTTTACAAATTGATCGAATTCTTCATCACTTCTAAGTAACCACACTGACACAGGATCATCTTTACACAACATATGAATAGCATCGAATAATTTCTCTTCATAGAAAACATCCCCGACGAACTCCTTAGGGATATATTTCACGGTTCGTTCTCGTGGAAATATTGTTACCGCAGGTGTCCACGCGTGTTTGTTATGATCAATAATCTGTATTGGGGCTCCATTTTTGTTATATTTCGGTTCGTATAAAACTTCTCCGGTTATCGTCATAACGGTTATTGGGAATCGTAATGATGTTTCTAATTTAGCTATATCAGAAATCTTTGCACCATGCTGTTTCACTGTCAGTTCCCACTCGGTTATTTTCCTACGTCGCAGATCAGTTAGTTTATTTCCTCGGGATGCATTTGTGAAGTGTTCTATTATTCGTTCTGCTACACAATTAAGCCCTGACGAATATTTCATAGGAGCTAGTTTTGCGATATCGGGTTTATCATTTAACGGATATATCACATAAACCATTGCTGTTACGGGATAAGATCTTTCGTAGTATGGTTTATCAATGCCGGTTAGAATCCCTGGTTTGGAATCTCTACTCACAATGACAGCTTTTTTATTCTTGAGGATTGGTTCAAATTTATCCTTAATAATCCATTTGCCATCGACTTCGATAATGAATTTGATTCGGAAAAAATGCCGTTTTTCCCCAACACGTGAAATTATCACTGCTGCTTTTTCATCAGTCATGGTAGCATCAACAACACCATCAATTCGAAATGTTGACCAACAATAAGATGCTCCATCACGCTTGAATTCATTAAAACAGTCTCTGATTTTACTAATCATGGCTTTATCAAGAATTGTATTCTTTGGTGTATTAGAAACTATATCGAGATTGAATTGAGCATCTTTCCAGGGGTAATCTCTCTTGGACGTTTTTGAAATCCGAAGGATTTTGGGTTTATCGAGATTAAATCTAGGATTGATTTTGTTACGTTTTTTGGGTCTATCGAGATTAAATCTAGGACTGATTTTCAATAATCTCTTAAACTCTTTCATGTTTCCGTCTCTTGGACGTTTGTTACGTTTTTTGGGTCTATCGAGATTAAATCTAGGACTGATTTTCAATAATCTCTTAAACTCTCTATCAGCATTAAATTTAGCATTTCTCGAAGTCAATCTCTTGAACTCCATCATGCTATACTAAAAACAAGTGTCTAAATGAAAGATTTTTATATAATGAATCACTGCAAATGGATCAGTCAATGAATTAGACAAATAGTATAGTATACGAATGAACCAGGAATTCAGACCACACCCAGTGAGTACAAATTATGAAGCATCCAGTGATGGTGTTGTAAGAAACCGTAGACTGAAGAACCCAGTTGGGTGGGATAATGGTATGGGGTATTTGTTCTTTACTGTTGGAAAGAAGAAATATTACAATCATCGTTTCGTGTATGAATGTTTCCATGGATTGATCAAAGATGGTTTTGTTATTGATCATATTGATTCTAATCCGAAGAACAATTCCTTATCAAATCTTCAAGCAATCACACATAGTGAGAATACCAAACGAGGAAGGACTGGGAAATACTCGAAAAAAGCGAGACCTGTGAAATCTTTGAATACAATAACTAACGAAGAAAAAGTATTTAAATCAATATATGAAGCCGGCAAGTATTTCAATATTTGTAGACCCTCAGTACGATATGTTGCAGAGGGGGTTTGTCGATCGGCTATTTCAAAAAAGAGCGGACAGAAAATTCAATTTAGTTATGTCTAATACGTCATATTTTTCATTTAGAAATATATCATTATTATAGAATAATGAATTCTGAAAACATGAATAGCATCATATCCGAGATTTCAAAATTGAAAGGTTGGGATATTGAACTATCAGATGGGTTAAATCCTGATCAAATCATGTCTGATTTTCAGGATATAGAATACGGAGTTAACAACAATAAATATATGCTACCAAAGAAGTATGCGCTCATCAAAAGAATTCAGAATTCTATTAAGGACTCTCTCGCATTTTCCAGTGACGTAAGTGTGTTCGCTCCGTTGTATACCATCGTAGAACGAATACGAAAAGAATTGGGGTACGAATACGAATTGAAAAAGGAGGTTAATTCTAAAGTTAGAAACCTACGGGCGTTAATTCAAGAAAATGAACAATTTTGATTGACCAACCATTTATCATTATTTGATTGTGACCGTCCCTCATAGAGATTTTATTTTTTTTTTAGCATTTTTTGATCAAAACTGTTGAAATCAGTGAATAAAACATTGATGGCTGGTTCGGATTGATCACTTCCACGATGGTGTTAGGTTGGATTGAAAAATTGTTTTACAATTGAAAAATTGTTTCTGATTTCAAATAATGGTCAATGAAGCATTAACAACCCGATTGGCTCGTGAACGACTGGATGCAATCAGGAGATTTGTACCAATTCGTGACTCTGTACGGAATAAACTACAACAACGACAGAGTCTTCAGACTGATTTTGCTATGGGATCCGAAGAATTGTTTAAACCAGTAACCACAGCAACGAAAGGGATAGAGCGTGCTATACTGGGAGATGTTCCCGAGACGGGAAAATCTGTTATTGGTGAACTTGAAAAAATAGCAGCGAAAACTGAACAAACAAAACAAATGGAATCAAAAGAAATAGTAGATGATTTACGCGTGATATTTAACGAGGCGGGTTTAGCATCAATCATTGAGACTAAACTAGCAAAAATTCCTGCGCTTGTTGTTACGACTTATGAAAACAGGAAAAATTTGTTGAAACCAGAACATCATAACTTTGTTAGAGATATAACTCACTGGGCTGATATATTCTACAAAATCAAAACTGAAAAAACAGGTAGAATTAAGAAGAAGGGTAACGCATCATACATTGGATATATCAATGAGGTGGGCGAAGTGTATAATCAATACGAAGAGTTTAAACAACAACAAAAACCGCAAAAATTGCGAGGAAAGCGACAGCAACCTGCAAAGAAAGTAGTCTACTCTCCTAAAAAACAACAACTACCACCTGATGATAATCTTCTTGATTATTTATTACAAGAAGCCGATTTAGAAAAACAGGATGAAGCAACTGGTTATAGCGGAAGTGGATTGCAAGATTCCAGTGGAAACTCTTCGAGGGAAAATCCAAGGATTGGAAACTCAAAGAGTGGAAATCCAAGGATTTCATGTCCTGGTAGTGTTATCAATGATATATCACGATTAGAAGTTCTTGTAGGAGGTTTCCGAGCTGGAAATAACTCACCGGAAATAATTAATGAAGCAGCTGATATCTGTAGACGGTTATTTGCCGGCGGTATCATGGATATCAAAACATATCGAGATTTCATTGACGAGTTAGTGGAAAGTGGGTATCACAGTGATTAAATAAAAACGCTAGCGTTTCCAATTGAAAAATGGTTTCTGATTTCAAATAATGATCATACACTACAATCATGATAAACCAACCCCCGTCTACGTAGTTAATTCACGGTTTCCAGTTTATAGAGCATACTACGGAGATGGTTTAGGCAATACCATTGCAGGGTTATTTGCGAGAATGGCTCCAAAAGTGATGCCGTTAGCTAAACAACTAGGAATGAAAGCAATTGAAGTTATTCGTGATAAGGGTATTGGTGCTGTTGGAGATCTTGCTGGAAAAGCGTTTTCAACTGCGAGGAATAAATTAACATCATTAGTGAAATCACGGATGAAATCCAAAGGATTTTCAAAGAAACCGTTACCGTCTACAGCGGAAATGCCTTCAAGTGTTAGTAGAATTATAAATAACGCAGTAGACGAAAAATTAGCGTCGATGGTAAATCAAGGGGACCAAAGCAATATTGCAAATATGATAGCAGGAAGCGGCTTTAAAAAACTACGTCGATGAAAATCGTTTACGATGAAAATCCTACGGATTTTTACGATTTAGACTCTGATAAATAGAATAAAATGTTCAAAAAATCACATGATCCGGCGTTTGATATAGACGCCCCAGTTGGCAAGGATGATTCTGTACGCGATTATCAATATTACGCTTATCATGCAATAGACGCAAATAGTCGATCGCGAATTGAACTTCAAGTCCATGATACCAGTAAATACTTTTTGCCCTGTGAAGCGTTTATTGAAGTAGAAGGAGAACTTGTAACAGCTGCTGGAGCATCATATCCAATTGGTACTCAAGTCGGTTTTGTCAATAATGGTATTATGGCATTATTTGAGAGTGCAAGATACCTCATTGATGGAAAGGAAATCGAGTCGATAGATCGCGATGTTGATGTGGCTACAACAATAATCGGGTTAGCGAGATATTCCGATGATTATACAAGATCAGCAGGACCTTCTATGATGTTTGCAAAAGATGGTAGGAATAGCGCTAATGGAAATCCATTTGTTGTAAGACGACCAAAAAAACATGCTGGTGATGCTGATGTTGATGTCGAGGATATGATTATAAACAACGACCCCAATTTCAATCTAGGAGCTGCAACACGAAACTCAATGTTGGGAGCAGGGCGTAAATCATTTTCATGCGCGATTCCACTACATCATATATTTGGATTCTGTAGAAACGTCCGAAAAGTTATTTATGGGGCGAAGCATACAGTATCGCTTGTACGAAAGAGTGATGATAATGACGCAATTTGGAGGATTCCAGCAAACACAGCTGCAGATCATGTAAATGATGATGCCGGTAAAGTCAATTTAACAAAAATATCATTGTGGATGCCAGTGTTGACTCCAGCAATCACCGCAGAAGAACGATTACTATCATTTATGGACCAAGGAGGAAAGTCGTTGTTGAGTTGGTTATCAGTGAGTACAGATGTTAAACAATCAAGTCTGAAGGGGTTATTCACGTGGAATCTAGCATCAAAACAAGGTGTTACTGCGCCACGTCATATATTCGTAGCGTTACAAGATAATAAAAGAGTTGGAGATCAACTCTCCAGTCATATGATATTTGATCAATTAGGTGTGAAAGACGTCTCACTGAGAATAAACGGCCAACAGGAACCATCCGAGGATATACAACTTAATTACACAGAAAATCATATTGCACGCGTGTATCATCGTCTGTTGTCATTTATGGCACGCGATCAAAATGTTGATACTGGTTTGCAAATATCACAATATGATTTTAAAAATCTGTATCCGATCTATTACTTCTCACTGGAACATCTCGATTTAACAAGACAGTCCGTCGTTGATATACACTTTAGAGCTAATGTAGATAAGCCTGATGCTATTGATAATTATAGAGCGGTTGCTGTCATTCTCAGCGACAAATCAATGCTACTCGAAGGTGTTGGAGGAAGAATGAGAGTGGTAGATGCACCAGTAGAAAATCTTTGATTGATTTTTCATTGAATTAGAATCAATCTATTATGTATAATGTCATATAGTGTTATTAGTGTTACGTTAACTCCCGGTGAATTAAAAAAATTGCAATCAGAATCGGTTAAGCGATGTGGAACCACAATCACGTTGAAACCCAACCAAATGACTGGTGGTGCAAATAAACTATCGCTGACAACTCGTCAGGTGAAACATTTCAATGATGCACTTGCAGCCAAAAAAGGTGTTCAGATTACTCTTTCTGCGGCTGCTATCAAAAATATGATTAAAACAGGCGGTATATTTCCATTGTTAGCTGCGATTCCAGCATTGATTGCAGCGGCAGCCCCAGCGGTGGCTAAAGCGGCAGCGTTAGGAGCCGTTGGTACTGCAGCAGGAATGGCACTAAAGAAGGCAACTGGGAAAGGATATAAAAAAAAGGGACGATCCGTTCACGGATTGGGTCTAAGACTACCAGGAACCCCGTATTCGTGGTACAGCGGAAAGGGTCTAAGACTACCAGGAACGATTTATTAATTCAGGAATCGAAGATTCCCATGTCCAATTTTGATTTAATGGATGCGGCTAAAAAACTAGTGATTAAAAATTTCAGAGGAGTTTTTATGAAAGATCAATTACCACATCAACCAAACAAAACTGAAACAGGTATTATTAATCTCGATAACAGCACCGGACCTGGAACTCACTGGGTTGCATACGCTATTGATCCACGTGGGATTGTCTATTTTGATTCATATGGATTAGCCCCACCAAAAGAGTTTATGCGGTATATAAAAACCCTTCCAATGAAGACTTGGTATTCTACGCTACCAACACAACAAATCAATGACCCACCAATATGCGGCAGTGAAGTATTAAATGTCCTTGACGCTATTTCTAACTCCTTGGGTAACCCAAGGGGAAAACCACCTCATATTGTCGTTAATGACTACACTAGTAATCGCTGGAAATCGAAACGATTTTAGAGAGAGAAAGAGTTTTACAATAACATGATTGATATTTGGGGGAGATCTTTGAAACCCAAACCCGATGGCACTGCAACTCCTGATTCTATCAAGGATATAACAAAAAAAATTAAAGATGAAATAGCTGAGACGTTGAATTTAGAAAGTGTTGAACCCAATGAAATAGTTGTATTTCAGGACAAACAGGGTAAATTGAAATCCAGTAATATTTCTCTGGATGATATTTTAGTTAAACAACAAAACGCAATCGAGAACACCGTTGCGTTATTTTCGGATCAGGGTAAATTGAAATCCAGTAATATTTCTCTGGATGATATTTTAGTTAAACAACAAAACGCAATCGAGGATACTATCGCGTTATTTTCCGATCAGGGTAAACTCAAACCTGGTGTACTCGTTTCGACGATTACAGATCGATTAAAAACTCTCAACGATGAGTTAAACAATTCTCTGGCTGTACTAAAAATACTTGAATCTAAAATTGAAGATAACGGAAAACAGTTTATATCATTTCGTAGAAATATCATTGATAAATTTATTGGAACCCAGTTGGATAAAATTGAAATAAAACTCCCTGATATTAAAAAATCCATCGATGAGACGAAAACTTTCATCGAAGCCGTCAAAGGTGATTTTTCGAGGATGATAACAATCATTGAAAAAACAAAAATTCCTCATGAGAAAACCAATAACGTAGTATATACAATCCAACACGGATCATTTGAGTGGACACCTACAAACAACAAATTAGATATCACTGCAACCGTTAAAGGTATTTATCGATTAACACTAGTAGCACCAATTCAATTTAATATATCATCGTCGAGTTCATCCGGGGTCAACAATACGATTTCAACGATCATCGACAAGGATAAAACTGAACGGTTAACGATAAAAGCCGATGATAAAAGTTTGGCTAAGGCATCAGTAACATGGTATCTGGAATTCGTAGCGGATTTAAGTAAATAACTAAATTGAAAGGATTTCACAATTGAAAACGCTAGTGTTTTTAAAATAACAACAATGACTTTGTCATCGACGCAATGTCGCCATGATCAGGTCAGAGAATTTCAGAATAGACTCAAAACCCTCACTGAGGAGTATCAAATAAAAATAAAAAAATACCGACGAAGAATCACCGCAATTGATGTTATTATGTACTCGGTGTCAAGCGTTCTTACTGGTGCCGGAATAATACTTGCATCTGTTACAATGATTGCCCCGGTCGTAGTTCCAATTTGCATTTCTGCGGTGGCTACAATCGGGGGTATATTAACCGGGATAGCAAAAAAGATATCATCATGCAGCCAGAGTAAACTGCAGAATTACTTACTTCAATTTCATATTGCATCAACCGCATATTCGCAATTATCATTGATGATATCGTCGTCACTCGACAATACGATTATATCAGATAGTGAATTCTCAGCGATGGTCAGTATTTTTGATTCCGCGATATCGAAATTAGAGCGACAACATGAGTATAATAACAATGACAACACCGATGGAATCAGAAAACACGAACCCAAAAAACAAAATGATCTAAATAATATCAACATTACCAGATTGTGAATTCTCAGTGATGGTCAGTATTTATGATTCCTCGATACCAAAATTAGAAATAAATCATGAGTATAATGACGACACAGATGGAATTACTTCAACGAGTAGTGGAGAACACGAACCCAGTACAAACGAGTATGATATCAATAACATCTACGAAACCCGAGTTTAGTGTGAATTTCCCCTCTCCGGTTCCTGTGAGTGAAATCGCGCTAGCAAAACTACGAATGTATCACAGTTGGCCTAATATCAGATCGGTAGCATTTGGTGGTCAACAACCGAATAACTCTTTAGTGTTTGCAAATAAGAATAAAGACGACGGTACCCCAGACTGGAATGTTGTTTCGATACCAACAGGGTCATACCAAATAGAACAAATCAATAATGAATTCGCGCGTAGAATAAAATCGATTACTGGAGTAGAGTCAAAAATCGCTATAACAGTTCATGAACCGACGCTATCATCCGCGATTGAGATAAGCACAGAAGGATACGTCGTAGATATCTATAACAGCTCAATAAGAACCGTACTAGGATGGCCTGAATTACCACCCGGGGTAAAAACTCTGGAGAGAATCGTTGTTGTATCACCCAAACCTAAAAAATCTGATTATGTCACAGACAGGATAAAACCTGATAATCCAGTAAAGAGTTATAAAGAGTTCAGTGTAGAATTTTTTGGGTCAGTGCACCAACATTCTGTGGGGAGTGGACAATCGAGTGTGTATCATTTTGTTAAAGAATATGAAATCGATGAAAATTTCACAGAGATGAATAATGATTTTTCACTGTTGTTAATATCTCTTAAATCCGGTTCTCTCACCCGAGATGAATTTATCAGTGTTGTAGAAACATGTAACAAAATCATCAATGACATGGAAACATTTAATTCACAAATTATTCGATTTATACTCGATCACAATAACCCCCAAACGAGAACAACATTTGCAGCGAAGTATAAAATCCGCGTTGAAGATATCCCAACATTTAAACTACCGGGATATAACGTACCAGAACTACAAAAATCTCTCAATGATGCCATCGATGAAGGTTTCCAAAAAATCTATGACGCATGTGAAAGGAAATTAACAGAACAACAAACAACTATCCTCAAACATAATAATGATCCAGATGGTGGTGGTAGGCATATCGCTCCGTTCAACGTGAATATTTCAACGGTGATTGCGCTTAATTTAGTGTGTGATGTTATCGAAGGAAGCTATCAAATTAATCTCGAACGATCAAATCAAGCTCAGCAAGGATATATTCTTTATTCATTTGCACCAACAGCTCCTGCAGGATTCCTAATTATTGAAAACCCAATTAATCCTGTCTACATGCGATGCCATAATAATTCATTAACGAGAATTAATTTCAAACTCACCGACCAGTCAAATAATCTGATTGATTTACAAGAAGAGGTGTTAGCGATTAGTCTGTTTGTGAAATCCTAAATTGCTTTGCAATTTCAAATGATTTTCATCCTAAAGACTCGATCAAATCATTTCTTATTTTTGTTAACCCAGTGATGAAATCACTAAGCAGCAGAGAGGGTGGATGACAACAAGTTGCGACCAAAATTAATTAAAAAATCGTTTTCATTTTTTTAGTTAAAATGATTTCATAGGGAGATTTCAATCAATTTTTTTGTCTAAAAACGTTGTAGGGTTTGCATTTTTTTGGTTAAAATAAGATCGTAGGAAGGCTCGTTTTAGGATTTCAATCAAATTTTGTCTAAAAACGTTGTAGGATTCACCCTCTCTGCTGCTTATACTGTCATAGTGTCATTTGGTTAAACAATGGATATTGAGATGTTTTGGTCTAATATTGACAGACTTTTACATAGAAAATGTAGAAAATAACACACATTAGCTTTGGAATGGGGCTTTTGTAATTATATCTATAGCATATATAGACTGATGGCTTTGTGACTGTGTAGTCAGCTCCAATATTAGCATACAGGCAAGAAAAGGTTATGTAAAGTTAATATAGTTAATTTTAGCCAAAGTATTGACTATTTTATGCGCAAAAGATGAAAAATCATAGATAAAAAAACAACTCTCTTGTTCTTCTAAAGCATGTTATAGACCAGGATAGAGGACACTACTGGTCCTCTTGTAGATAGTTCACTTGTACCATAAAGAATATTCTGGTATGAGTATTTTAGGTAATTTATTAAAGATATGGTATTCCTTCCTTTTTTGATTTGAATAGTCCTGCTCTAAATGTCTTTTTTTTTTGTTGTAAACTTTTGTGCCGTGAAAATGAACATGCGATTCCTTAGTTAGATAATCATTCTTGAGGTGTCTACTACATATGGAAACCTGGATGTTAGGTTCTCACTTTATCAGTAATGCATTTTTGGATAATTTAATTGCATTGAAGTTAATACATGTGTCCTTGAACTCATCTATATATAACATGGATAAGATCTTGGAGGAAATAGAAAGACCACACCTTATGTATATCATTAAGTTATCTCCCTTACACCGAACCTAAAATTTCAATAGATAAAAACCCACAATTTAAGTTAATGTGTAAGAAAATCAATAGAAGATTTGTGAAGAATCATATTAGCCCTTGGTCTTGATGCAAATTGAACTAGAAGTACTTTAATAATTTTTCCCAGTAAAGTTTAAAAGTTTGAAAACTGATCAAACATGCTTTGTTTGGTTTAGATATTTTTCTGTCTAACAGAAGCCCATTATTGTTAATTTCTTATTTAGAAGAAATATAACTTATATGCATCTATATTATCTACATTATTCACCCTTTTATATTATCTAGGAATGAGCACCATGTCACCTGACAGTTGGTGTCTGTAAGGGATGTTATAGCACAGTTGCCTTTTTTATTGTCCCTTTACCTATGATCCACTGCCTCCAAATATTGTCCAAAGTAACATCATCAAGCTCTCGCTTCTCATTTTTCCCATTGCTGCTTGTGTCTACTTTAATTCCAGTATCATTAGCTACATCTCCCATTTAGATACACACTTTTCTCTTGTTTTTAAATCCATTGGACTCACTATACTCAATAATTACTCATTGTTAAACTTTAGCCTTTTTCTGTATATTAGTCCACATTTTCAATCCCAAATCCATGATAACCACTTAGAAAAGCTGTTATCTACTTGATTTGGTGTCAGATTGGTTTATTGCATCAATTGTATGCACTACAGAAAGGAGGGAAGCTTTCTATTTGTATGACAAAGAGGTTGGGTAGCTTGACCTTTGTGTGAGGACTAGAGGTTAGTGACCTCTTGCATATGCAGACAGTGTAAAGTGTTCAAAGCTAATACTTTATAAAATAGATTGGGCCATGTCCACCTGTCCTTGTTGTTACTTTCTGTGTTAATGAAACAATTATCACTGTATGAAAAGTTGCCTTTACAAATATTTAAGTTATACTTAAATACAAGTAAAGATGTAAAATGTATCAGTATCACCTTTACAATATCTTTACATAACAAAAGATGAAAGTTCATCTTTTATCAATGTAAAGACTATAAAAGCAGTTGAGTTGTCTTTACAAAAATGAAAGGAATTGAAAGTCTGACTTTACAGATACTAAATCCAAATTAAACTGCAAGCTTTGTGCCACATGCTTACGTACTTTAAATAGTCTGTCCACTTTGTTTCATTTAACTTAAGGACAAATGGTATAGTTAGGTCAACCAGAGAGATTTGTTTAATGGGACTGTTCCATCAAAGATACAATAAATCCAGATAAAAGTGACAATCATAACAATTACAAATGATCATTAGTTAAATAAATGTATTGCAATCATTATATCAAAATGTACAGTTAACATCAGAATCAAACAGTATCTTAATTGATATATTTTTATACATGATAATGGCCAATATGTATAAAAGAACAACAAAGGGGTTAAATAGCTATTAAAGGAAAGCAATTATTTGTGAAATACATTTTATTAATATCTATATTGCCAAAATATCTAACAACTAGTCAATGCCACATTAATCAGTTCCATCTCTTGAAATCAATGAATTATTCTTTGTAAATCCTGAATGAGTCATTTGCTTGGTGAAGAGAATATTTATGTGATTCTAAGTCCCTATATACCTCGTATACGTATCAGCCCTTTAGGCTACATATACATGTACAGGTGTCGGACATCCTTCACATCCTTCATCCTCTAACTCCCACAGGTTACTGAGGCATTCCTATTCAACAAGAATAAATTCAGAGCTGGGTTGCTGCAATGTTCTGTGACAGGACTTGCCCCCGTTAGGCCAAAGATTATTTTATATGTACAATAAAAGTGTATTTTAACCTATGTATTGTGTATTATTTAAATTCTAATTTAATTGGTTAGATATAGTTTGAATAACGCACAATGCATCCTTACCTGACCCCTTGTTTGGGCCCCTCTTTGCCTGTGGTGGTTCTGCCAAACACGAGGTCAGTTACAAATTTTAGCTATGTTCATGTTGAACCAATCAGATGACGGAATTAGAACACGTGATCTAACATTCGTCAGCTGGTTTGAGGCAGTGATACATTGGCTTTCATGCAACAAAGACGTGCCTTTCAGTGCTAGCGTTACACTAAATTATTAAGCAGCAGAGAGGGTGAACCCTACAACCGAACTTAAAGCGTCGAATCGAACAAAAGCGTCGACAACCAACGCACAAAATAACCAAAGAAAAGCGTCGAATCGTAAAAAAGCGTCGACAACCAACGCTTCCTCGTCTACGCCAGCGTCGTTGTCATCCACCCTCTCTGCTGCTGGAACTTTCAGTTCTGGGTTAATAATTTTTTTACGAGTTTAACCGAATATTTGATCAAGTCCGATACGATATCGTGTCCGAGGATCATGTAAGTTTATTGTTGCGAATCCGTACGGGGTTGACTGAGCATTACTAAAGAAATTTCTAAATTGATTATGATCCATATCACCGCAGCACCATGTCTGCCAAATATTTCTAAGAGTATGAGTATCAACTCCGTTGAATACAGCAAGAACATTGCAGTTATCTCTGATCACTTTTGGAATCTGAGTGTAGGGTTGAGTGACATATATCACGTCAGTGTTTTTATGCCTGCCTCTGGAAAAGATCCTAGCAGGATTTTTTTGTTTATCTAACATTACATCATCGTATACGACTAAATTGTTAATATCTCCATCAATATCATCAATGCTCGGTGCTTCATCGATATCGGTTATAAACTCAATAATACCCTCGCCGGATTTTTCTACCGCGCTGTCGTTAAAATCATTTAGCACTTCATAACATCGTTGATCATCTACGCTAGGGGCAATTAAATACAACTTATCCCACTTCATCCATCTTATTATTAAATTGAGCAACAATTGCGTTTTACCGGATCCAGATGGCCCGATTATAATCATCCGGATAGAGTTTGGTACCGCTGCATGATGTTTAACCGGTTCTCTTGCTTTAGTCGCTGAAAAATCAATTATATCCATATCTCTATACATAAATTATGGATCTATATTGTGTGAAGTGTAAAACGCGTACTGGCACAGATGACTTGACGACGATTACAACTAAAAATAACCGGTCAGCGCTTTCTGGTAAATGCGTACAATGTGGTACAAAGAAATTTAGATTTATTTCTACAAAATCCGATTTTAAAAAAAACGAGGAGGTGATATCGCAGCCAAATTGGCAAAGCTCCCTGGAACCCCATGGGCAAAGTACCCCGGAGAAAAGCACCTTCCAGGATATAGCTACTGTGGACCGGGAACACGATTAGATATCAGACTTGATGATCAAAATCAGCCCCGATCCGGCGAGTATCCGATAAACGCCATTGATGAGGCGTGTCACCATCATGATGTTGCTTATAAAAGCAGCAATTTGCAACACAGGCATCTAGCAGATGTGAAATTAATTCATGCGTTAAATGCTATTCCTGATAAATCCTTCAAAGAAAAATTGTCTTCCATTTTGATAAAATCGGCTATGAAAGGTAAATTGATGATGGGTGCAGGTAATTAATAATATGGAATCAATTTATTATTCCCCAAGAGGATGCTGGAGGGGTAAATCAGCAATCAATAAACTCGCTAGCGCTGCAAAAGTGAAAAAGGCCACTGCGGCTCATTGGTTATCCAAACAGGCACTATGGCAAATTTATCTACCGCGTCCTAAACAAATCAATTTCTCGCATTTTGATGTGACCGCTCCTAATGAAGTTCATCAGGCTGATATATTATTTCTGCCACATGATGGTGGTTACAAATACGCGCTAACCGTAGTTGACGTTGCGAGTCGATACAAAGAAGCAGAACCGCTGAAGACAAAGTCAGCTACTGAAGTAGCTTCTGCATTTGAGAGGATTTATCGACGAGGTCCTCTGCGTTGGCCAAATCTGTTACAAGTTGATCCTGGCAAGGAATTTCAAGGCGCTGTTTTATCAGCGATGAAAGATCACAATGTCACCATCAGACGGGGGCATACTGCGTTACATCGCGATCAGGTAATTGTTGAACGGTTTAATCGGATCATTGCTGAGCGGTTATTTGGATATCAATACGCAAAAGAATTCATCCAAGAAAAGCGATCCCGTGAATGGGTCAAAAGGTTACCAGCTGTGATTATCGCACTGAATAACGAGATTACTAGAACGATCAACATGAAACCTATCAACGCGATTAAAAAGAAGTCTATACCTAAAATGGGGATTCAAGGGATTTCACAAAAAGATTTCAAAGAACCAATTCTTGGTAGTAATGTCACTGTTAGGTATTTATACGAACCAGGAGAGCTGGAAGGTGGCACAAAAAGGGCTACTGATCCTATTTGGAGTGTCACTGCACACAAGATATCCGGCATAACACGATCAACTGGTAGACCAGCAATCTATACACTGGATTCAACTGACCCTCAGCGAGGATTTACTCGACAACAACTACAGGTAATTCCCGAGGACACTCAATTACCACCGCGTGGTCTTAACTAGCACCCCCCAGAGGCATTGTGCTGGCACCCCGGCGTCTATTACACTCAAGACAGGTCAACATCACATTGTTTCTGACATGACCGAGATTGTTATTTTTTCTGTCTACGGTAAATTGGCGAGGATCTTTATCCGAATACTGCCAACGCATTATACAAATGCAACTCGCGCAGTGATTATTCTGTTGTTGCTTCAGCGTAATTATTAATTCAGCATCAATATCAAATTCTCTATTGTTTTTTTTATCCTGTTGTTTATAACCAGAGAGTTTCTTTCTGATTATATCCTTGATGTTGTCGGCGCTGATTGAAGTGTCACTATCATCACCAATGATTTCATCATCGCCACCAATGATTTCATCATCGCCTGACTCTGTCATTACAATTCTTCGAAGCTGATTTATTTTTCGTACTCTGGATACTGCGAGATAGACTAAATTCGACCATTCGATGCGATTATCTACCATCCAAACAATTGTATCCGATATAGTCAATCCCTGTGAAGAGTGTATCGTCGCTGCGTATCCTAGCGTCCACGGGGATTTATTAGCACGCAATGCATCTTCGACGACGCTGATATCAACTAGCACAATATCATTTAACACTAAATTCTGCTTTTGTTGTTGTCCAGGAATGTCAACTTCGATATTCTCTTTTCGTGTATCCGATGGCCTATAACAAAGGGGTACTGGAAGCGTTGCAAATGTTTCTTTATGCAATTCAAATAACTTCATCTGAAGTGTGTCTCTGACTATTTTTCTACTTGCTACTATCAAATCATTTGGTTTCCACGCTTCCCAGAAATCATTCATTGGGGTTTCTGAAATCACTTCACGCGCTATTTCACACTGGATTCTATCCGGTTGTAGTCTAATTAGCGCTTTAATCTCGCGTAATCGTTCATCAAGTGATCTATGGTCGGTATCAATTTCTTCATAGTAGTCTACAAAACCCTTTAACCACTCATGTGGGGATGCACCGACAAATGGTGGTGGTTGGCCGTGATCACCGCACATAACGACTTTTGTGTTTTTATTTAACAACCACTCGAGGTATGTTTGTAGTACATCTAATGACACTGTGCATATTTCATCCCAAATCATGATTTCAGGAATGAATTTATCACCCATTCGATCAGGAGTCCATTTGTCACCCTTCCATCGAAAAAAACTATGATAAGTACAGGCATTTACCCCTCGCTGTATCATCTCTCTGGCGAGTCTGTGAGTTGGTGTTAGCACAATCATGTTGGACTTCCATCGAAATAATTCAATTGCACGAGTCATCTTTCCTGACCCACCACAACCGTTTAAATAAACTTTCTTGTATCTACATATTGGATCAGATACCGGTGGTGCATTAGAAAATTCTGATTGAATTTCAATACGGTTACATGAAAGATATTTATCATCCATGGTAACATCTGCCGATTCACAATACTCATGTAGTTTTTCCTTTTTAAATCGCCAACGCCCCCACGCTTCCTCGGGATCTGTGAATTTAGCTACATCTGATTTGTATTTCTCGTGGATATAAATAGAATCAGTGGCTACTCTAACTGCGTTATTAGGAAATCTATTTATCATCGAAAATAAATTGATAGAAGCATGAACTTCTCAGATGTGTGTACTGGGAATTATATCCATCACAATAGGTAACAGCCGTACCCAATTTCTCACCATTGGATTGAAAAGCGTCTTTACGATTTACAAGTTTTCCCTGTTTCGTTAAATCCGTTACAATAAAATCGTATTCAGCGACGTCTTTGATCAACCTCGAAGAGTATTTTGCGTTGTCGAATTTTCCACCCTGGGTAAATTTACCGATTATTCTTCGTCCAAAATCTTTTGCTTGTTCATTTTTACCTTCAAATAACTTCTTAGACCAATTCATGATTTGTTCTTCATTGAAATCAGGGAACTGTTTTCGCTGTTCGCTAATTATACGATCTAGATCGGGTTGTGGTAGCCAAACTTCTTTCTGAGCTCGATAGCATATAATAGCTTCGGAAACAATCAACGATTGTAACATCTCACAATCAATCATATATCGTAGTAACACTATTGGCATCCAGGCCTTTTCAGATATATGTCTACCAAGCCAAACATAACTACACGGATGTAACCCTGTAGCGAGTTCAAATGATATCACACGAGCGAATCCGGTTAAATCAAAATCGGGTAATGGCCCATTAATCGCAACACGAGTCATTTCATGCGTGGGGTGTCCAAATCGTTTAAAGTATTCAGCGGCTTCTCCATATCCAAGAAAACTCCCTGGATAACACGCAGCTATATCAATTGAAATCATACCATCACGTGAGTACTTCGTATTTCACAGTCCTCCATGACTAAATTTCGACGCAACTCAATTTAACATCCTCGAGAAAATCACTTCGTGTTGGACGCCATGAGTTTTTTTCTCTTGCGAAGTGAGCTACCACTGATGGAATAGTAAAACTATCCGTGAGTAGTTTTTCATGGAAACTCTCCGGTGAAAAATCATTAGCGATTTTTCTCATTCTGTTATCTAATTCTTCAACGCGATATAATTCACCATTTGGTCTTACAAATTGATCAAATCCTATTTCGGGATCTTCATCACTTCTAAGTAACCACACTGAGACAGGATCATCTTTACACAACGCATGAATAGCATCGAATAATTTCTCGTTATAAAAAACATCTCTGACGAACTCCCCGACGAATTCCTCGGGGATATATCTCACGGTTCTATCTCGTGGAAATATGGTTACTGCAGGTGTCCACGCGTGTTCGTTATGATCAATAATTTGTATTGGAGCTCCATTTTTGTTATATTTCGGTTCGTATAAAACTTCTCCGGTTATCGTCATTACTGATACTGGGAATCTTAATGATGCTTCTAATTTAGCTATATCATAAATCTTTGCACCGTGCTGTTTCACTGTCAGTTCCCATTCGGTTATTTTCATACGTCGCAGATCAGTTAGTTTATTTCCTCGGGATGCATTTGTGAAGTGTTCCATTACCCGTGTTGCCACACAATTCAGTGAACTAGAATATTTCATAGGAGCTAGTTTTGCGATATCGGGTTTATCATTTAACGGATATATCCCATAAACGATTGCTGTTACAGGATAAGATCTCTCGTAGTATGGTTTGTCGATTCCAGTTAGAATTCCTGGTTTGGAATCTCTACTCAGCGCGATTGTTTTTTTATCCTTGAGGATTGGTTCAAATTTATCCTTGATAATCCATTTGCACTCGACTTCGATAATGAATTTTATTCTGAAAAAATACTTCTGTTGCAATTTACTCTTGGATTTCCAGCCAAGATGTGAAATCACCTCAGCTGCTCTTTCATCATTCATGGTAGCATCGATGTTCGGTACATTGACATCCTCGTGTATAATTCGAAATGTCGACCAACAGTATGCTGCACCGTCTTGGTAGAATTCATTAAAACACTCCTTGATTTTACTTAGTATAGTTCTGTCACCGATTAGACGTTTTGGTGTATCAGAGACTCTATCGAGATTGAATTTAGTATTTCTCCAGGGCTTAATTTTCGATAATCTCTTGAACTCCTCCATACTATAATTAAAACAAGCATTTAAATGAAGGATTTATGTATAATGAATCACTGCAAGTGGCTCATGATTGGATCAACAACCCCGTGTAACAAATCATGCAGAAGCGAATTCTGTGGGTATAATATGCAAAGCTTTCGTCGTGGAAGCCTTGGTCCGTTACCTTGCATACGATGTGGGGTTGGGGTTAGGGGAAAATCTCAGTTGTGTTTGAATTGTGGTGGCAAACGATACAGGGAGTTGAAGCGTTATTATGATAAAAGAATTAAAAATGGAAAATGAATCAAAAATTTTGACCCTGAAAAAGTCCCTGACGCTGACTCTGTCAAGGACACTGTCAGTATCCCTGACAAAGTCCTTGACACTGACACTGTCAGAGTCAAGGATAAAATCATAAGAACCCCTCAAGACTATATTGAAAGATTTTCCAGTGATGTAATCATTAGACCAAACAATGAATTAGACAAATAGTATTTAGTATACGAATGAACCAAGAATTCAGACTACACCCTGTGATCACAAATTATGTAGCATCCCGTGATGGTGTTGTAAGAAACCGTAGACTGAAGAAACCAGTTGGTTCTGATAATGGTATGGGTTATTTGAAGTTTGGCGCTGGAAAGAAATTTTATCTCAATCATCGTTTCGTATTTGATTGCTTTTATGGATTGATCGAGGATGATTCTGTTATTGATCACAAGGATTCTAATCCAATGAACAATTCTTTATCAAATCTTCAGGCTGTTACTCAAAGTGAGAATACCAAACGAGGGGGGACTGGGAAATACTCGAAGCGAGCGAGACCAGTAAAATCTTTGAATACGTCAACTAATGAAGAAAAAATATTTCAACCGATAGCTAGCGCCAGTAGGCACTTCGATATTTGTCCATCTTCTGTACGATTCGTTGCAGAGGGGATAACCAAAACGGCGATTTCAAAAGGGACTGGACAAAAAATTCAATTCAGTTATGTCTGATGCGTCATTATTTTTCATTTAGAAATATGTCATTGTAATAGAATAATGAATTCTGAAAACATGAATAGCATTATTATTGATGAAATTCTAAAATTGAAAAGTCAGGATATCAAACTATCAGATGGGTTAAATCCTGATAAAATTAAGTCGGAATTTCAGGATATAGAATACGGAGTTAGCACTAACAAATATATGCTGCCAAAGAAATATGCGCTCATCAAGAGAATTCAGAATTCTATTCGAAACTCTCTTGCATTCTCCAGTGACGTAAGTGTGTTTGTTCCGTTATATACTATCGTAGAACGAATACGAAAAGAATTAGGTAACGAATACGAATTGAAAAAAGATGTCAATTCGAAGATTAGAAACCTACGAGCGTTTATTCAAGAAAATGAACAATTTTGACCGTGACCGACCCTCAAGGAGATTTTGTCGTTTTTGATTGTGACCGACTCTCAATGAGATTTTTTTTTCAAGAGAAATCAGTGAAAATATTTCACACTGAATAAAAAATAAAAATCAAATCCTAACAGCTTTGAAAGTTCTTTTAAGAACTTTTTCCTATGGGAAATCCCATGCAAAATCGACTACTTTACCCGACGAAAACTAATCTAAATGGTATAAAAAAACCAGTGAAAAATAGGCAAATCAGTCAAAAAAACAGGCAAATCAGTCAAAAAAACAGGCAAAATCAGTGAAAAACAGGCAAAATCAGTAAATAAAAATAAAAATATTTCACACACTGAATAAAAATAAAAATATTTCACACAATAAAAAATAAAATTATTTCACACTGAATAAAAAATAAAAATATTTTACACTGAATAAAAAATAAAACTATTTCGCACTGAATAAAAATAAAAACTATTTCACACTGAATAAAAAATTGGACCGTTAATGGATGGTTCCGATTGGTTAATCATCGATGGGAAAAATTGTTTTACAATTGAAAAATTGTTTCTGATTTCAAATAATGGTCAATGAAGCATTAACAACTAGATTAGCACGAGAGCGGCTATCACCAATTAAAAATTTTATACCGGTTCGAGACAGACTTCGTGAAAAACTTCAACAACGACAACAAGCGCAGACTGACTTTTCTGTGTCAAGTGAACAACTGTTCGCCCCGGTAACTAAGGCGACCAGCGATGTGAAAACAGCAACTGAACGAGCAATATTTGGAGATATTCCTGAGGAAGGCAAGCGACGAGAAGTGCCTGTTCTTGGTGTGCTTGAAAAGATAGCAGCGGAAACTGAAAAGACATCAGCGTTGTTACAAAAAACCCCACCTGGTCCGAAAAAGACCAATGATAAAATAGTAGATGAATTACACGCGCGAGTTTCCTGCACTTGTTGTTACGACGTATGAAAACAGAAAAAAATTGTTAAAACCAGAACACCACAAGTATGTAAGAGGCATACAACATTGGGCTGATATATTCTACAAAATCAAAACTGAAAAAAGTCAAATTAAGACAGATAGTGCATCATACATTGAATATATCAATGCAGTGGGTAACGTGTATAAACAATATGAAGAACAAAAATCACAAAGAAAACCACAAAGACTGCAGCGACGGCGACAACAAACTCCAAAAAAAATATCTTTTTCACCTAAACAACAACAACAACTACCACCTGATGATAGTTATTTACAAGAAACGGATTTAGAAAAACTGGAGGAAGCACCTGATTATAGCGGAAGCGGATTGCAAGATTCCAGTGGAATTGGAAACGCTAGCGTTGGAAACTCAAAGAGTGAAAATCCAAGGATTTCATGTCCTGGTAGTGTTCTCAGTGATATATCACGATTAGAAGTTCTTGTAGGAGGGTTCCGAGCTGGAAATAACTCACCGGAAATAATTAATGAAGCAGCTGATATCTGCTGGCGGTTATTTGCCGGCGGTATCATGGATATCAAAACATATCGAGATTTCATTAGCGAGTTAGTGGAAAGTGGGTATCACAGCGACTGAATTCACAATTGAAAACACTAGTGTTTTTACAATAATGATCATACACTACAACCATGACAAACCAACCCCCGTCTACGTGGTGAACTCACGATTTCCTGTTTATAGAGCATACTACGGAGATGGTTTGGGTAATATCATTGCAGGGTTTTTTGCGAGAATGGCTCCAAAAGTGATGCCGTTAGCTAAACAATTATCAGTGAAAGCCATTGATGTTATTCGTGATAAGGGTATTGGTGCTGTTGGAGATCTTGCCGGAAAAGCGTTTTCAGCTGCGAAGAATAAATTAACATCGTTGGTGCGACGACAAAAGAAACCGTTACCGTCTACAGCGGAAATTCCTGCAAGTGTTAGTAAAATTATAAATAACGCAGTAGATGAAAAATTAGCGTCGATGGCTTTGCCATCATTGATAACCCCCGACCAAAGCAATATTGCAAATATGATAGCGGGAAGTGGCTTTAAAAAACTACGACGATGAAATGAAAAATCGCGATTTAGACTCTGATAAATAGAATAAAATGTTCAAACAGTCACGTAATCCAGCGTTTGATATAGACGCCCCAGTTGGCAAGGATGATTCTGTACGCGATTATCAATATTACGCCTATCATGCCATAGACTCAAATAGTCGATCAAGAATTGAACTTCAAGTCCATGATACCAGTAAATACTTTTTGCCCTGTGAAGCATTTATTGAAGTAGAAGGAGAACTTGTAACAGCTGCTGATACTCCTGCTGTACCAGCATCGTATCCAGCTGGTACTCAAGTCGGGTTTGTCAATAATGGTATCATGGCGCTATTTGAGAGTGCTAGATATCTCATTGATGGAAAAGAAATTGAGTCGATAGATCGCGATGTTGATGTGGCTACAACAATAATCGGGTTAGCGAGATATTCCGATGATTATACAAGATCAGCAGGACCTTCTATGATGTTTGCAAAGGATGTTAAAAATACCGCTGGAGGAAATCCATTTGTTGTAAGACAACCCAAAAAACGTGATAATAGTGATGCTGGTATCGAGGATATGATTATAAACAACGATGATAATTTCAATCTAGGAGCTGCAACACGTATTTCAATGTTGGGGAGGGGGCTTAAATCATTTTCATGCGCGATTCCACTGCATCACATATTTGGATTCTGTAGAAACGTCAGAAAAGTTATTTATGGAGCGAAGCATACAGTAGCACTGGTGCGAAAGAGTGATGATAATGACGCAATTTGGAGGATTCCAGCAGACAATGCAAATCCCAAAGATGATGCCGGTAAAGTCATTTTAACAAAAATATCATTGTGGATGCCAGTGTTGACTCCAGCAATTACCGCAGAAGAACGATTACTATCATTTATGGACCAAGGAGGAAAGTCGTTGTTGAGTTGGTTATCAGTGAGTACAGATGTGAAGCAATCAAATCTGAACGGGTTATTCACGTGGAACCTAGCATCAAAACAAGGTGTTGCTGCGCCACGTCATATATTCGTAGCGTTACAGGATAACACACGAGTTGGCAATCAACTCTCCAGCCATATGATATTTGATCAATTAGGTGTTAAAGACGTCTCACTGAGAATAAACGGCCAGCAGGAACCATCTGAAGATGTACAACTTGATTACGGTCAGAATCATATTGCACGCGTGTATCATCGTCTGTTGTCATTTATGGCACGTGATCAAAATGTCGATACTGGTCTACAAATATCACAATTTGATTTTAAAAATCTATATCCGATCTATTACTTTTCGCTGGAACACCTTGATTTAACAAGACAATCTGTTGTTGATATACACTTTAGAGCTAATATAACCCGTCCTGGTGGTATTGCTAATTATAGAGCAGTTGCTGTCATTCTCAGTGATAAATCAATGTTACTCGAAGGTGTTGGAGGAAGAATGAGAGTGGTAGATGCACCAGTAGAAAATCTATGATTGAAAATTCTATGAATTTTCATTGAAATTGTAAACGATTTAGAATCAATCTATTATGTATAATGTCATATAGTGTTATTAGTGTTGCGTTAACTCCCGGTCAAGTCAAGAAATTGCAATCAGAATCGGCTAAGCGATGCGGAACCACGATCACGTTGAAACCCAATCAAATGACTGGTGGTGAAAATAAATTATCGCTGACAACTCGTCAAGTAAAACATTTCAATGATGCACTTGTAGCAAAAAAAGGTGTTCAGATTACTCTTTCTGCTGCTGCTGCTGCTATCAAAAATATGATTAAAACAGGCGGTATATTTCCATTGTTAGCTGCGATTCCAGCATTGATTGCAGCAGCAGCCCCAGCGGTGGCTAAAGCAGCGGCGTTAGGGGCTGTTGGTACTGCAGCAGGAATAGCACTAAAGAAGGCAACTGGGAAAGGATATAAAAAAAGGGAAAGGGTCTAAGACTACCAGGAACCCCGTATTCATGGTATAGCGGGAGGTCCGTGAACGGATCGGGTCTAAGACTAGGACCGGTTTATTAGTTGAAAACCCTATTGTTGAGGAGTCTATGACTGAGGAACCTATGGTTCCCATGTCCAATTTTGATTTACTCGATGCTGCTAAAAAACTGGCGATTAAAAACTTCAGAGGTGTCTTTATGAAAGATCAATTACCACATCAACCAAACAGCGTTGAAACCGGAATCATTAATTTAGATAACAGCACCGGACCCGGAACTCACTGGGTTGCATACGCTATTGATCCACGTGGGATTGTCTATTTTGATTCATATGGATTAGCCCCACCAAAAGAGTTTATGCGTTATATAAAAACCCTTCCAATGAAGACTTGGTATTCTACGCTACCAACACAAACTATGATTGACCCACCAATATGTGGCAGCGAAGAATTAAATGTCCTTGACGCTATTTCAGCATCTAGAAAACCACCACACATTGTCGTAAATGAATACACTAGTAATCGCATTTTAGAGAGAGAAAGAGTTTTACAATAACATGATTGATATTTGGGGAAGACCTCTGAAACCCAAACCCGATGACACTGCGACGGGTGATATAAAAAAAAAATTAAAGATGAAATCGCTGAGACGTTAAACTTAACAAGTGTTGACCCCGGGGAAATAGTTGTATTTCAAGACAAACAGGGTAAATTGAAAAACAGTGATGTGTCGTTGGATGATATATTGGTTAAACAACGAAACGCAATCGAGGATACCGTTGTGCGTTTTTCCGATCAGGGTAAATTGAAAACCAGTGATGTGTCGTTGGATGACATTTTAAAACGACAACACGACGCCGCTGAAAACTCTATTGCGCTGTATTCCAACAGTGGACAACTTAAACCAGGCGCACTTGTGTCTACAATCACCGACGCGATTGCTACCCACGACAACACGATTGCCACCCACGACAACAAGATTGCCGCCCACGACAACACGATTACCACCCACGGCCGTGAGCTGGATGATCATATACGAGGTTATAATAGTTTTCGCAAAAATGTCGTACATAAATTCTTTGGAACCCCGCTTGTGGTTGGCATGACTCTCGCTGAAATTAAAAACTATCTATCGCTATTCTTTTTTAACAAGGACGCGGGAAGGGTGATGAATGAAGATGAAATCAAGGCAAATTATCTCGATATTTCTAAACTAATAGAAAATCCTGAAAAGGTAAGGATTCCGCACAAGCGCATTAAAAATATCGTGTATACGGTCAATCATGAAATCATGGATTGGATAAGAGACGATAATCCTAGAATTACCGTAAATCTCTCGTCGGGTGGGGGGGGGGGAGTGAAAGTCGATGGTATCTATAGGTTAACGTGGGTCTCTAACGATCAATTTAATCTGATCATGAGCAATAAAACCTACTCTGGTGGCGTCGCGAGGTTTATTATCGAGGCTGGCATAATATCAACCTTTCACTTCGTCGCGGTTGATAGCTCCACCATTAGATCAAAAATAGCCTGGTGTATAGAACTCGTAGATCATTTTTCCGACTGAAGTACTAGCAATTCCCGCTAACGATGGCAAATAATTGAAAACACTACTGTTTTTAGAATAAAAATGATTTCATCAACGCAGTGTCGCTATGATCAGGTTAGAGAATTTCAGACTAGACTCAAAACCCTCGCCGAGGAGTATCAAATAAAAATAAAAAAATACCAACGAATAATCACCGCAATTGATATTACTATGTACTCGGTGTCAAGCGTTCTCGCTGGCGCCGGAATAATACTCGCATCGGTTACAATGATTGCCCCGGTCATGGTTCCAATTTGCATTTCTGCGCCGGCTACAATCGCGGGTATATCAACCGGGATAACAAAAAAAATAACATCATGCAGCCAGAGTAAACTGTAGGATTACTTAGTTCTATTTCAGATTGTATCAACCGCATACTCGCAATTATCCTCGATGATATCGTCGTCACTCGATAATACAATTATATCAAATAGTGAGTTCTCAGCGATGGCCAGTATTTATGATTCCGCGATATCAAAATTAGAGCGACAACAACAGTATAGCAGCGATGACAACACCGATGGAATTAGAAAACACGAACCCGAAAACCAGAATGATCTCAATAACCTCAACGATATCAGATAGTGAGTTCTCAGTGATGGTCAGTATTTATGATTCCGCGATATCAAAATTAGAAATAAATCATGAGTATAATAACAATGACAACACCGATGGAATTACTTCAACAAATAGTGGAGAACACGAACCCAGTACAAACAAGCATGATATCAATAACATCAACGAATCCTGAATTCAGTGTGAATTTCCCTAGCCCAGTCCCCGTGAAG
This sequence comes from Unio delphinus, assembly GCA_029339505.1. Lineage (NCBI taxonomy): Eukaryota > Metazoa > Mollusca > Bivalvia > Unionida > Unionidae > Unio > Unio delphinus. The sequence goes on from JAQISU010000087.1 coordinate 3,550,569, forward strand.
GAGATAGTGCTAGCAAAACTACGAGTGTATCACAGTTGGCCTAATATCAGATCGGTAGCATTTGGTGGTCAACAACCGAATAATTCACTGGTGTTCTCGTATAAGAATAAACCCGACTGCACCCCAGACTGGAACGTTGTTTCCATACCAACAGGGTAATACCAAATCGAACAAATCGATAATGAATTGCAACGTAGAATAAAATCCATTACTGGAGAAGAATCAAAAATAGCTATAACGGTTCATGAGCCGACGCTATCATCCGCAATTGAGATAAGCACAGAAGGATACGTCGTAGATATCTATCAGAGTTCTATTAGAACCGTACTAGGATGGCCTGAATTACCACCAGGGGGGAAAACCGTTGATTTACCAGAACCACAAAAACCTGATTATATCACCGACGGAATAAAACCTGATATTCCAAAAAAAAGCTACAGCGATTATGATAAATTGAATTTTTTTAATGAAGTGACAGATCCCTTCACTAAAAGAAAATACTTTTTAATTCGACGGGATAAAACCACTGAAAATTTCACAGCGTTCGCTAATGATTTTTCACTGTTGTTAATATCTCTTAAATCAGGCTCTCTCACCCTAGATGAATTTATCAGCGTTGTAGAAACATGTAACAAAATCATCCATGACATGGAAATATTTCATTTGCAAATCAATCGAGAGGTATTAGATGACAGTATTCCTGAAACAAGAGATTTATTTGCAAATGGATATAAAATCTCCGTCAAAGATATTAAAGCATTCCAACTACCAGGATATAACGTACCAGAAGTGAAAAAACTTCTCAGTGATGTCATCGATGTTGGTTTCAAAATAATTCATGATATATGGAAAAAAACAGCATCACAGGAAATTAAAATCCTCAAACATAATAATGACCCAGACGGTGGCGGCAGACATATCGCACCGTTCAACGTGAATATTTCATCTGTGATTGCGCTCAATTTAGTATGCGATGTTATCGAAGGAAGCTATCAAATTAATCTCGAACGATCAAATCAAGCTCAGCAGGGATATATTCTTTATTCGTTTGCACCAACAGCTCCTCCAGGATTTTTAATAATCGAGTCTCCGGTTAATCCAGTCTATATGCGGTGTCATAATGATTCATTAACCAGAATTAATTTCAAACTCACGGATCAGTCCAATAATCTAATTGATCTACAAGAAGAGGTGTTAGCGATTAGTCTGTTTGTGAAGTCCTAAAAACTGGATCAAATATTCGGTTAAACTCGTAAAAAAATTATTAACCTAGAACTGAAAGTTCCAGCAGCAGAGAGGGTGGATGACAACGACGCTGGCGTAGACGAGGAAGCGTTGGTTGTCGACGCTTTTTTACGATTCGACGCTTTTCTTTGGTTGTTTTGTGCGTTGGTTGTCGACGCTTTTGTTCGATTCGACGCTTTAAGTTCGGTTGTAGGGTTCACCCTCTCTGCTGCTTATTAACCAAGCTTACAGTAGTGAACAGACATCTCCACCGACATGAAGTTTTCCTGATTTGTAAATTCTTCAGATTACTGTCCTTTTTGTGCACTTGATAACTGGTATACATAGGGATATGGTGGTATTGCATTGGTTGCAATGGAGATTATAAAATCTAGAAGAAACCATCAAACTTGAATCACCATTCACCACTGCTGGGATGGAGTATTAAAACCAGACTCACTGGTAAAAAGTGTTGAATGTGTAATGTAATGCCTTGTTGCATGTATTTACACACAATATATACTCTGATGCAAATCAAAGTTATTATCACATTTACAGTATAAAATCCTTATTTTGTTGCCAGTAATGACTAATAAAAGATAATACTTTTTACAACTTTAATTTTTGTAAAGGTAAATTGCAGTATATACTAATTAACGTAAAGACATGTAATGTTAAACTTTAATGAGATTTTACGACTTAAATTTGGTCTTTTGTCACCTTTTAAGAAATGGAATTATTTCCTTTAATTACTTAATGTAACAATTTACAACATCTTTACAAACTAAAAGTTATTCTTTCATGCACCTTTTGTTCATTGGAAAAGTGGGCCATTTATTTGCATTTTAGGACCCTAAAATTTCTTGTAAATATCATCTTTAATACCTTTAACTTTTTCCAAAACTTTGTATTAAAGTTAAGTAAAGGTCAAGCAAAGTTTGTCTTTCTTTATCTTTTAAGTGCTAGTAAAGACATCTTTTCAAGCAGTGTATAAGTCCTTTATTTTAGATCAAAATGTCTCTTTAAGAGTAGAACTGGTACATGCTAACTAGTGTGTTGACATTTGACCTTACTATTAAACAATAGGACATAATGAGATTTATCGCATATCACCAAAGTGAAGTTTGATAAGTGCTAATATGAACAAAACACAACTCATAGTTAAAAGAATTCATTTTTTTTCAAAACATGAGTTTAATAGTGAAGCAAAAGTTTGCAAACAAGAGTTCCAACAGCTCAATAACATTTCTATATACAATCATATAGAACATAGCTTACTACTTCATAAAATTGTTTTTGACAAGCGAGACTAAGTACACTTGTTAGTTATATAGTCCCGAGCTATTTCACAGATTATTGGAAAAATCAAGGTTTGCTATAGGTATAACGGTACCAATTGCGCATGACCAGGTGGCCGGTGCTTAAGGTGTAGGGTCCATTGCAGGCAGTAATAAACAACAAGACAAGCTTTGATTGGTGGATTATGTAAGAGTTGTACTTTCTGTTAGGCTTAAAAAAAAAGTTTAGCCTCTTGGCAACATGTGAGTTTATGCTAATTCCTAAATATATCAAATTTTGTATTTTTTATGATTTTTTGAAAATGTAATACACATGACTGAAAATAGGTATGTTGTGACTAGATAACTCATACCCCTGTCTAGTTCCAGCAGAGTTATCTCTCTTAAATGTAATGGAGTACCTGGTTTTGTCATCATCAAATTAACAATCTAGCATTGTTTTCTATAACAGTGTGTGAGATGCATGCTAAATTAGGATAGAAAATATATTTATCTCTCCAAATATTAGCATTGAGGTCTATGGAAAAACAATTGGTACCGTGATACCTAATGTGCGAATATCACATTTCTGCAACAGCGATGGTGGAAGTATGCTACAGGGATGAAACTAAAACAAAGCATAACAGCGTTCGAGCTTTTTGAAAGATAACGAAGTTCGGCAAAGTTAAATTGTGGAGAAAAAACAGCGGATTACATGAAAACACTATTTAAAGATCCGTTTTACCTGCATTACTGTTATTTCAAATCTCTATGAAAATAAAGAGTATTGAAAATCATGACGGCTACAAATCAAAACGACAATGTCTTGAATAGTGGCATTTCGAAGCCTGTTTAATTATCGCTAATGTTACAGAAAATACTGAAGATAAAAAAAGAAATAAATAATGTGTAAAAGTATATGCAAAAAAGAAGGATTATGATGATGAAGTTTCTACTGTCGCATCTGCCAGTGTGGTCGGATGCTCATACGTTGACTTTGCAACAAATGTTCGCAATCTTTCCCAGTTCCATTTTGCTATTTGGGAATCTCCAAATGCTATACATGTCAACTCCTTAACGTTTGAATCCCACCTATAATTATGTCTGCCTCTTCTTTACCCTCCCAATGTGCATTGTAAACATTTTTATTACCAATCTTGATGATATTGAGACTTGACCGTGCCAATTCAGTTTGCGCCTTTTTACAGGGATCAAGCGGTTTTCATAATATCCGATGGGTCTTTGGATCATGTTGTAGGACTTTACATGGCATATGCCCAATATATTGCGGCAGCATCTCATTTCGAAGTTTTGAAACCTTTTTTATCAATCATATGTGAGCGTCCATGATTCATAATCATAGAGAAAGATATATATGACAATACAGTGCATTAGTCTTCTATTGGAACCAAAAGCAATGTTTGTATCTTTCCATATTGGTCTCAGTTTTCTTATTGCTTTTGTCGTCCATCTGCAAATGGAAACATCATCAATGCTAAACAAGTAACATAACATTTTTCTGCAATGGAATCCATAACCTTATCAACTGTTCTTAAAAGACATCAACCTGATAATGCCTTTCGTCTCTTAATGCACCTTTTTGGCCTCTTGTATCAAACCTTCTCCTCCTAAACAAAACAAAATTGCTATAGATCGTAATACAGTAAATAATATCATGCCTCTAGCAATGACTAAAATTATATTTCAAATAGTTCATATTATCTCAGTAATATGATTAGATTATTTTTCTTATATTTCGTTTATTATTTGAATGTTCAACCTGAACACTCCCTTAAAATGATTTAAGCCTCTAGTACGTCAGCGTTAATGTTTTCAAGAATTTCCATTCTCTTCGAAGGTATTTCTTAATTAAATTCATTACTTCTCTTGTCTCTATATCAAAGGGTTTGATTGTTTTAATTGATAAAATTTATATTTCAATAGGTACTTTCATATTTGTTGTTTCTACACCAGTGTGTTAAATTGGATAGTAGGTATGGTATCCTTTTACGGGTGTCCCCATGGGTATTTTTCAAAACCATTCTTTCCAGTCTTGCATGATATAAAGCTTGACGCTAATATCATCTGATCTCGAACTTTTTAATTACCATGGTCATGCACTCAGAATAATATTCTAAACAGTAAAGTCATTTCTTTTCTTCTTTTTTTTTTCATGACATTTTCTCTAATTCCAATTCTTATTCATTCAAGTTAAGTCGTCTTAAAGTGCATTAAGAACACAAATCATCAATCAATACTGTCTAATTTTCTCCAACCATTCGATGAACCTGTTCCGTTTCATAGTGGCAAGATAGATTGCTTTATGTGTACCTTTTAACACGAACTCAAATTGTATTGCAATTTAATCCAATCCTACTAAAATATTTTAAAATATTCGAATTAATTCTATCCGACCATCGACTTGTAGCATTATTGTAATTATCTAAACAACGTCAACGTTTGAACTAATACTGTATTTACAGGTACGAATTTATAGATATGACGCTTTCATGATAGAAACTGAGAAATTATTCCGTGAAAGAGTGCTATTAATAAGAATTCATCAATAGTCATACCCTGTAGAAATTTATAAACTGTGATTTACAAAATTGATCTTTTCGGGCGTTCCGGCTTCTGTCATCTTTTGATATCAATTATATTTGTAACAGAAATTGACATTGATATATACTCGATCGCGACTACTATATTTTAGGGTTCTTGGGGTTTGAAATTAATGTTTCTAATCTTGTTAGACAATCATTTTACTTAGAACATCTGAGGGTACACCAATCAGACAGTGGTAAAATTGACTATAATTAAATATTTCAAACACGATGGCTTGAATAGTCATATGAAAGAGATCAAACTTTTCTCCAAAGGTGTTAATTTACTGTAAGGCATCTGCAAGTTCCGCCTCTACTCTAGTGAAGATGCACACACACAAACATACACACACACCAATAACAAATTGGGTAAATGGAACACAATTATATTCCATGGCTATATTAAATTGTAAATTCTAAGATGAAACGATCTTTCTAGCAATATATGTTATAGGAAGGAACATATTAAGGCTTAGTATCTTTACCATCTTTATGGCAATTTTATTGCAATAAATACAACTTCATATACTTTTTTGCGTTTTAAACGCACAAATTCTATTTGCTTGATATATTAAAGTTATATCCTCTTTTACAATTTGTAAATAAAAATGGAAAATTTTACCATTGTAATATTTATCAGGATAAAGTGATTATAATTCATTGTGGTTTCTTTTCTCACATAATAATCAATAAAAGAAACACAAATGTTGATTGGGTAAAAGTATCTCCCAAACATATCAAAACTTTAGTCGTTCAAATCCTCAGCCATCTTTTTCATTCAAGTATTTGGAATCAGGTCTGCTCCCATCGGAATCTTAAGAGGATTACATCTGCATGCTCGCCTGCCTGAAATTTGAACACAACTGCCGCCCGAATTACTACATTTCCCCCTTACGTCTCCAACGTCATGACAAAGCCCAGACCGATATCTGCACATCTGTCCGTCAGTCTCTGCCACGAGGATCCAGAGTAGAATGAAAATCAAGGATAATGGCCGCATCTTAACCATGACCTGAAATTAATATATTTTGTTCACTCCGTTGCAAACAATTTCGAACTTTAGTTTATAATTCCAAACAAAAAACACCAGACTTAAATGGGAAATTCAAGGATACTGTCAAGTGCCAAATTTTTCGTCAGTGAAATTCAATGATTAACTTGTAAAGAATTTGTTAGCCGTATAAATGATAACACTGATAGTAAGATCTGATTGTTCGAACATGAAGACGGACAAACAATCGCCACTCTTAAAGTAACGAGATACTTAGGGCGTTTTACCCTATTCTTTTCAAGGAAAAATAGTTTGTTTGAAGTAATAGCGAGGAAGTCGGAATTCAGAGACGGAAAACAAGTTGGAAGACAGAGTTGTGTAATCCAGCTTACAACCAAAGGACAAGCAAGTCAAGACGAACACAGAAGAGGAAAAAAGAGAACCAGTCGTCGAACAAGGTCATTTTAAATCACTCAACAGTCCAATGTTGAATGAACATTTGATTTTATGATGAAATTTCCTCTCAGTATTAACGGCTAGCTTCATTTATTTTCATTAGAATTTGGGATTGTTATGAATGTATCCATTATTTTAAAGCTTCAGTTTCTGTATTTCTGAACTAAGTGTATTTAGAAATAAAGAAATTGTAATTCACAGTGTCATTCTTTTCTTAATTGTATTTTTAATTAAATTCATATTTTATCTTTGCGGGGGCTCGTGTATTGTCTTGTTGAAAGTATCATCTCAGATTACTATATCCATTTGACCGGGCATATTACACCGTAGAGATCATCTTCTAGATAACGATAATTAGTGGGAGGCGGTCTTCAAGTGTTGTTTTCCCAAGTTGCGCATTACCTCTGACCAGGCCTTGTGCAATATTGTACTAATAACACTTTGATAACCGGAGAGCACCCCTTACAGACACAAATTGGATTTTATGTTTAGTAAGCATCATTACTAAAACAGGTCAGGTCCAAGACAAAGTCTCTTGAAATTGTTGACTACATTCTAATCTATAGAAGACCGTTTTTCATATTTACTTATTTCTCTGCTTAATGAAGAAGAGTGATTTATGAAAACAAGATGCAATTTACAGGCAGATGCTTTCAACGGCTTCTTTATCTGTTTTTATGAACCTTTTTATCACCCACGTCATTAGCTTTGGCATCTTCTTTCATTCAAACAACATTATATCCCTAGGAAGTATAGCGGTTGATCAAGAGTGTCACATATATTTGTGAATTTTAGTTTCAAAATAGGTACAATATTTTACACTATTATGCCTTCAGAACAGCATTATAATTCCTAACGATTTATGCACATATTTTTATATCACTGTAATGTGTATTTAAATTATTTCGCGTGCTTGACTTTTGTTCACGACTAACGTTATATATGTTTGACGTTTGTCTGTGACTGAGGAAAAAGTTTTAGTGCGTACCGAGATAATGGAAAAAAAATAATTGGTTACATATTGCGGTAATTTTGCGGTGTGTCAGAAAAATTGTTTTCGGCATAGGTCAAAGATGGGATGTACATCAGTTTGAGATCAACTAGATCATTAATTCCACCTTTTAATATCACTCTGAAATCGCTAACTGTTCCTTTTCCATATATAATTGATATCACTCATTTATTTAGCATATTCATTAGAATTACAAATTAGTCATTGTTTTGACTCACATTATATATAGGAAGTATTGTTAATTCATTCAAATGCAATTATGATTATTTGCATCAATCATTTTGATATATCAACATTAAGAGATGCAGGTACAACATAACGTTAAACTCCTAGTATTCATTCGGAAAACTAAACATTAGGACTTGTGACAAAATTGTTAGAATTATGTGGAATTTAGTTTCCAATAATTTAAGTTAATTTGAAAATCTTGCTTTGTAGCCGAGGAAATTTTTTTTTAATACATTGTGTTACACTTGTTAGTTTTGCTTTTCTGTCACTTAGTTGAACACCTTAAAGCCAAAACAAAAAAATATTTGACTAATTAATTTAAATGTTGATACCTAAACCGAACATTCAGTATTATTATGTCCAGCAAAAGATGTTTTTTGCCTTGTTTGATTCATAACATTTTACTCATATCTTTTGTCATTGGCCTTAAATCTTTTCACTACATAACTTCAAATGATGAACAATTTAAATATAATTCAACTAGCTTGAACTAATTGAACTTAAGATGCTTGCAGCAATTCAGCCTTTGATTTTGACTCTGGACTATTTACCTTCCGTTTCTTATGCTTTTATACCTCTCAGTGTCCCATGTAGCACCCACGATTACTTTCTAAATCAGTCTCACTCCAGACTGCCTACGAATATTCAAAATCCGATATATAGATAGAGAAATCAGTAGACTGGTGGACTGAAGGACGGGAACAAGGACTGTAGCGTTTGCAAAGGTTGGGGGGGGGGGGGGTACTTCCAATATATTAATTAAAATATTATGGAAGTTCCAAACTGGCTCGTGAAGTTATAAAGTTAAATTACTGACGAAATAGATGTACAGCTCTGAGCTTCCAGTCAGCACTGCCGACGGTTAAATTATATAGAACAGGAAGATGAAATTCAAAATAACAACAATTAATAAAGTCGATGATTTTAAATGATAAACTCAATCACTCGTCCTCCAAGCGACAGCCTACTTCATCTCGCAATTTTCAATGTGAGTTCGATTTCCCCTGGCCTTTGGTTCTCCTCATCTCTATTTCGTTCCTCCCACTCTTCCTAGACTTCACCTCTCCCGACTTCTCTCCTTCCATCTCTTTTTTCCGTCTCTCTATCGGAGACACTGGGACCACTATCACTGGTCTGTTCCTCGAAGCTTCCTTTAGAAGCTACACTTAAAATCCTGTCCTAAGGTATTTTCCCCGCCAATAACGCATGGATGATCGGAGCTGCTATATTCTGGCAATCTCTCTAACGAACTATAGCGAACTAAACCTTGCTGGCAGTTCTAAGGATAACATACTCAGCCCAAATCAGGGTCCCATTCTGATTGGGTAGCGTTGTGGCCCTGTCCAATCGACTAAGCGACCAATTCAACCTGGCTGTCAGTCTGCGGAACAAGAAGATAAGGCACGTCCACTACTAAGGGCAACTTTTTTGATCTGCACAAGCGCTTCCACACTAAAGGTGATAATTGCGATCCTAACGGCCTTGGTCGGGCTTCCCACCCTAGCCACAGCAAACTTACGTAAGGGATAGTGTTAGCCTGCTGTCATGCTTAACATTAAACAATGGCTTGTCCGAATTATTTTGATTATGCATGTTTCTATACTATACTTACAGAAGATATCTTGAAGTTGTGTGATGCCCGAAGAGACTTTGAAAACACCAGACACACAACAGGGGCAATGGAGTACAAAGACATTCACATGATTAGCAGCGAACAAGATTGAATTGGACAAAAGTCTACATAAATAGAGATCAGTCCGATAAAGAATAACAGCACAAATTCATTCCAAACTATGACAGATCTCACCAAACAGAAGCAGCCAAGAGTCAGTACCATTCAAGACGAAAATGGAAAATGCCTCACAGAGTCGAGTGACTTTGCAGAAAGATTATTTAAGTATCAATCCACACGAGACCCACGGGTGCTTGAAGTTCCAAACTCTTCAAATGATGATGATTCCCTCATTCTCAAAGAAGAGGTGGAAAGCAGGAAGGGCACTGAAGAATGGGAAGGCAGCTGGAGTAGACAACATACCAGCTTAACGTATCAAGAATGGGGGCGGGGGGGGGGGGGGGCTGAATAAATCAGTGATATAGTTACTAAAAAAAAATCTACAACAAGATCTGACAGACAGGTGAATTTCCAACACAGTGGACCATGTCACTGATGTTAACACTCACCAAACACGGCAATATCCGGCTGTGCCAAAATTACAGAACTATCACCTTGACCAGCCAGTATAGTAAGGTGATGCTGCAGAACATCATGAACGGACTGAAGCCAGAAGAAGAAGAAATAATAACTGAAGAACAGGCAGGGTTACGGAGTGGTTCAAGCACAACAGAATAAATATTCAATTCCTTACGATTTTGCACATCGGAGGTTACTCCCAAACTTTACAAGATGTACTGACTGTCTTTCACAATTGCTATTGTGTCCTTGAAATCAGTAGAGCTATTCTAGTTCCTCTTTAAAGGTTGTAATAGTCTGTTGACAATATATACCAAACAAATTTGAAACGTTAATGACATTACTCAAATATTTCAGACAATCGAAATGTATAAGAAACAATGACATACAATCGTAAGGTATGCGAGACAATGCCAGACAATCGTAAGGTATGAGAGACAATGCCAGACAATCGAATAGTTTGATAGAAAATGACAGATAATGGAAAGGTATGAGAGACACTTAAATGGCTATATCTCACATTTTCGAAACTTTTCATGGCTACTACCAAAACATTTTGTGATTATTTACCCGTGGAAAAAAATTCGTAATTCGTTCGACAATGTACGCAACTGGATAAAACATAGGGTATCCACGACCTGATGTTAGTTAACATCCAACCCATTGAAGAGGTAAGGTCGGGCAGAGGGTCTGAATATTTTAATTAAATTTGTATAATCTCCTTATGGACTTAAAAAGTACCCTTAAAGAACACGATTACAAGATAAAATTACTGCTGATTAAAACCCTACCCCAAACGGACGAAGGAAGTTAGAAACGGAGAATCGCATCGACATAACGCTCTCTAATTAAGTAAGGCGTAAACAAAACATTGTTATATAAATATATAACGTTATGAGTGAAGATAGTCTTCTAATCTTTTCTGTTTTTGCTAGTATAACCTCTAGCCTATCGACATCACGGTTTTTCTCTCTACTATTAAAACACCAGATCGCCTCTCTAAACATTAACCGCAGTTCTAAATCTAGAAAGAAATCAAATGGAGAGAGTGACAAACAGGTTGGACAACGGATTGAAAAAAAAGAGTGAAATGTATACCTACAAATCTAGGTGTAAAAGCATGCACACATACATATATACACACACGCACGCACGCACACACACACAGACACATACATACATACATACATACATACATACATACATACATACATACATACATACATACATACATACATAGACACACATACATGCATACATACTTTCGAACAACATTCTGAACAAATACTGTCTCCAAATACAAATTTTAAGTTTCCGTTGCATATTTGTTTAGCTATCTGATGAAATGACAAAAGGACATTTAATCATTATGAAAATAAACAACAAAAAAAAACGTAGGTCACTCAAAACACGTCCCTAACACGCAATGCTAAAGTAAATACGGTTATAACGTGTTATTTTAAAATAAACAAGTGAATAACCTGATATAATAACATAAATAGCATAAATTAGAAACAACGTGGGATACCAAAACACGCAAATAAAAGTGGAATACTAAACTATAACATTTAACAACGTGGAATTTTAAAATTAACAACTGAACAACTTGTGATACCAACACAAACAAGTGAACAATATGGATTACTAAAATAGACAAGTGAACAACACGGGTACTATAATAAACAAGTGAACAATGTATGGGACTTAAGCACTAGATTATAAGTAAAATTATGTTTATCTTAGGAATAAAAGGAGAAAAAGATCATATATCAATGAGCACATGAACAATGACGGATCCATAATCCACTAAAGCGGCTATTAAATATTTAAATTCGGCAAACATGATAATCATTTTGAATGATTAATTTTCAGATAATTAGTACTGAACTAATTGTTGTCGTAAGGTTCATAATTGTAATAATGTATCTTCTACTAAAAGCACCCCTGTTAGATTGAACGAATAAGTAGACAATTATCATGATGATAATAGGCTACGATGTAGACGACAACGACGACAGCTGATAGGTTATATTGATAATGGTGCATAATAATATAATTTCATATAATTGATTAGAAGAAAACACAGATCATATAATTACATTGGCAAAATATCAAATGCGACATGAGAGGATATAAATGTCAAAACAATAAGCGAAACTAAGATGGCCATGTTTTCTTTATGGATTCCTGATTTATCAATTTATTTACAAAAGCTTTTTCTAGTGTGCGCTCATGAGTATACAGTGCATATTAAATGAATTGACCCAAAGCATTTATCGCAGAAGGCTTGTATTATAAAGATCATAATCATTCCTGAATAATACAGAAGGGAAAAAGATTGAGAAGTAGGGTAAAAGATTACCTGATATTATTCGAAGTAGTTTCCCTATTCGATGGCGGCAAATGTATTCTTTGTACTGAACAGCTATGAACTATATACACTCTGTAACCTAGATACCTATTTCCCGTTTTTCGTCTGATATTTGATGCTACTTGGTTAGATAAGAGCACAGCTTGTATAATCAGAACTGATCCAGCAGCGATCTGCCTAACATAACAAACTCAAGAAAAAGTAGCGGACACTAATGAGATTACAAAGCTACATATTTGGTTATGCCTATAAATTAATCCTAATATATGAGCATCATTCGTCTGATTTGCAAAGTCAATTAATTTTCTTAGCAATATATGCTCTTCTTCCAAGCCGCAAATTCATATATACATTTTTCATGCCCACAGATCATTTATGACACAATGATGTTCACGGTGCAGATGCAAACCATTTCATTATTTGCTGATTGCTTTTAACCACTCTTGTCCACTACTGTTGGTGGTTAGTTGTTTTATTGCTGACTATTGGTACGTCACTATTTAGATTCTCTAAGGCAATTCCTGCACCATATAAATTTCAGAATAGAACAGAACATAAAGTTAATTCAGTGCAGTAGACCTCCAGCGCATAATACAAAAACATTAGAAAACCTAGTTTAAGTCACAGTGCGCCATAACAGTGTAGTCAAATACATTTCTTGACATGTTCATATTGTTGCTTTTAACAGCTTATCGTGTCGTTTGGAAGCAAAATACAAACATGTTTGAACATAAGTAATCAGGATTATTTTCAGATTGAGTGTTATATATGCCCATTAAATGATACTCATTTTGAACATCCTTAATATTTCTGTAATGCATTAATTACAACTGTTTGGATCTTTTTAAATTTTAGTGTCTGCAAATGCGTTTCTGAATATAATATATAGATATAACGTTAAATATTTATCAATATGCATTAACACCTTGTAGTCATTATAACAAGTATGTTTAGCAGAATAGCCTGTATTACTCTCAACGTCGGCAAAAAGCAAATAAATAGATGTCTGAATATAGCTAGAAAACTGTTTCATACGCCCATATCTAGCACAGCAATGCATAACCAAACCATGAGATAATAACATATTTGTAACTTTAATGGCCCTTGTGATTTTGAATTCATCGTCCATAATTGGTTTATATACATCGGAGGGGTAATTATGCTTGTCAACATATGTATAATTTTCGTCCAGCAATTTTCAATGCTGTAACATGTAAGTTGTACTCGCAATAATGTAAATACAACCACTTATGTGAAATAAATAATTCTTGGATATATAAACATTTTTAATTACTGAACGCTAATAGCTGAAATAGCACGTGCGAGCTTTAAGGTAATGTGAGCGATAAAAGCCAATTTTCAAAACTATTTTGTTTTCCGTACCTTCTAATCGGGTAATTATTTCCAATATTTAGTCTGATTTTGATTAATACACGACTGGTTATCTACCTACCTACCTGAGTTGTTCACCTGGATTTATTGGGGACTACTGTAATTCTGTGACGCAGTACTGTTCTTGTGTCAACATAATATTTTAGGCGTATATGTATGAATACCCTAGATTACCCAACTACGTTCAACCGATTGCATCCTGTCTAAGCAAGACAGTCATGTTTTCAATTTAGAAAGTTTTTTCGGAAAAGTTGCATGAGTTTCTTAATAGAAACATCGTAGTATCCGAATAAAGACAAGCCTCGACATGTTCATAATTTGGGAAGACATATATTATCCCCCGTTTGCTGGACTACTCATAATTAAAATTAGCCAAATGATATGGCATGGTGAGTATCAAGGTTGTCACTGAATTGTATAAAACCTTTTATTTATTCAAAACATTTACTCTAGTTTAGTTTCTGATTTACATTGGTCAACCTCGTTAATAATAGTTATGTTATAATCCGATACGTAGATACCCTTGATGATAAAACCATTGTTACGTATATGTGATATAAGTCATTTATATTTATTTTTATTGTTTGTTTGTTAGATTCAAATTTGGCATTTTAAGTTTAAAGATTCGTTCATTGAAGGGGGGTGGGTAACCTGTACTTTACAGAATAAACACCAGATGTTGACCTCATTTCTGACCTGGCTTCAGAGTTGTAACAAAGCTTTTAAAATGATTGGTTGGTTCCAAGGACATTATAAAGCTTTATATAACATCTTTCTATTTTAGTTGGGTCATACGCTGTTTACGTCATTCCTTGAACGTAAATTTGTTCTGAGAGATTCTAGAAGATGGTGACCCCTTTCTTGTTTACGTAAAAACAGGTATATAAACTATGTTTCGGAGTGAAATATTCAGTAGAATAATTTGGGCTGTTAGAATATTAATTTGTGTCGTTCTGAGTTACCTCGTATTGGAAATTATGTCAATTCATTTGGATCAAGAGAAATTATTTGGTTATTTATCTGGAAAAGAATTGTGCTCATAGCAATTTTATTAACAAGAACTGACTTCATCAAGTGACATCGTCTTGGATACTTCGCTGGAATTCGAACATAGAATTATTTGGACATTTTCTAACTAGGACTTTTGCAATTTCTCTAGTGGATAATATTTTTAATTATTTTTGGATTAATTTTGGAATTGATTCTTAAGACCGTAAGTTTATTTTTCCTTTCTGGAAAATATTTGTGCTCAATAAATTGTTTTTTAAGTTTTACAAGCTTGTTATTTTCACTTTTTCTATGTTACTGTTTATTCGAGCCTAAGCACGTAACAGTCTTTATATAAATATCATTTTGGATCCGACTGTATATCCATATGTTTGCTGGGAAATTTAATCTTCAAATTATTACTTTTTATCCATCTTTTTACGGGACCATGTTAAGTTCAAAATTTGACTTTGTATCCATCTGTTTACTGGGCATTTAATAATCGATTTATAAACTGAACTCCATCTCTTTACAGGGCCGTTTAACGTTAAAATTATAAACATGTACCCATCTGTTTACTTGGCCATTTAACGTTAAACTTATACACTTGTATCCATCTGTTTACTTTACTATTTAGTATTCAAATTATGACCTTACATCCATCTCTTTATTGAGCCATTATATATTCACATAATTCTTAGTTTCCACATATATAATGGGCCATTTAATATTAAAACTGTGTATATATATCCATTTGTTTACTGGGTAATTTAATAATCATTTGTTTACTTGATCGTGTAAAATTCATGAAAAACGTTTTACTCAGCAAAGTAAAGGACGTTAACTTGTATGTAACTATATCTACATCTGCAATCATTAGATTAGTAATCAAATGTGTCCTTGTCAATTAAATGGAAGAGGAATAATTGATAAAAAGACCAAAAGAAATTGTAGAGTAAACAAAAATAGTGGAAATTGGAGGACGATTTTGGAATATTCACATACAGTTTGGTAACACGTAACTGAAATATATTTAACACGTAACAAATTAACATTTTTGTCAAGTTTTATGTCACAGTCTTTTAGAGATGTTATGATCTCATCATGTGATACTGACAAAATTACAAGATATTAGTTTTACAACAGCGGAAAGGAATTACTTATTCCTTGGTACATCTTCTGTTGATCTTTCATGCGCTCTTGTAGACAATTTATAAACTATGAATAAACAATAGTAGCTTTTTACTGTTTCAAATTTATTAATGTTACTTTGAAAACCTTTTGTAATTATACAAGTCCTGGCTGAGCAAGGCGAAGGCCTACATTTATGTTTTTGTAATTGATTTTCAAGCTTCATAATCTCGTTGATATTTTAAAAGGTTATGACCATTTCTTAACGTAAATTAGTCACTAGACGCTATGAAACATTTAGCAAACTCTTTCCTTAATATAGTCTCTTTGTGCGTTTTTTAGGTATTAAATAGTGTAATTCTAACAATGACGGATAACAATAGTACCTGCCTGTAGCAAGTTGTATGTATAAATCACAATTTGGATCAGTGCAATAATTTCGGACTTGATCCAAGTAGAAGTAACACATAAATTGAGAATATCGACCAATCCATTCAAGGAATCAGACCTTTCATTTCTACTTGTATTGGTTGAATGTTGTAAGTAAATAACACATGCATACCAAAATAATTATGCAAATCGACAAAATCGATTTATAGATATTGCTATTTAATATCAAACACGCATCGATAACCTGGCTGTGTTTTGTTTAAGTCAAATACAGTATACGACCACTATATTCATTCACAAACTGAGTCTTTCAAGTGTACTTTTAAAAGATGAAAAACAATAACCGAATAAATGTATAGCAATGAATTTTATTACAAGAAGTGATGAACACAGATTGATGAATTAATAGTTAAGATCTATAGACAGAAAGGACACAGGATAGATGGATAAAGAATAAACAGATATAACATCAGTTACAACTCAGTTGACATAACGCCACTTAGAAAAGAATACAAGTCTCTCAGTAAACTACTCCCCACGGATGTCCAGCATTAGTTTCCCAATTAAAATATAGCTTGTGTTTTGTGGATTGTAATTCGTTGCCTTCAATAATGAAAATCTGCTATAAATATATCCTGGAATATATTACGTGGAAGAAAATCAGTTCAAGTCATTTTTTTCAAATACCTTTGAATCAAAGGGTTAAGACATTATAGAAAGTACAAGACAAAATGAGAACATAACTATTAATGTATCAATTGTAAGCTTAACAAATTACTTGCATGCATATTTCGAAGCGAAATCAGGCCCATGTTCATATAGTGTTCTATTTTTTAGATTAAATCTATAATTGTATCTCTGAAACGTTCAAGGTTTTTCCAGGTAACACGGTGTATGTTGATATTAAAAAAGAAATCATTTATCCACCCCACCCCCCTTATAGTAATCAAGACGGACGTCCTTTCAAGAAAGAATGCACACAAGAAGGTTTACTACGCAGAAGCATCTGGATACATCACCACTGTTTTTGTTGTTGTCTTCGTACATCGTGTTTGTTTTATGTTTTTGGAACCTGGTCTGGGCTGAATGCATTATAAACATTTCGATCAAACAAGAAGAAGTTTCAGGTCATAATACAAACATTGATTATGTATAACCGGATTATTGAGTCCTCGTCACTCATGTCGTTCCAATCCGTGTCCACACTTCTTTAAGTACCTCGAGACTCGTCGAGGCCTAAAGCATTCTGAGTAGAGCTGCACATGCAACCCATTGTGCCAGCAGCTCGGAAGCACCTGCAACCACAATCACCACATTTCCAACTTACGTCCCCATGTCATAGCAATGGCTAAACACGGACAAACACTGACGCCCGTAAGTTCGCGCCATGATGATACAGAGTAGAATGACAGTTACGGAAGCTAACCTCATCTTGACTATGATTTGAAATGAATATATTTTGCAATCTCCATGTCAGTCAATGTTTCTTTAGTGTAAGATACTATCTAACATATCCATAACCTACCCCCTATCTTTACAGACTTCTCTAAAATGATTTAATGTTCAACGAACCTACATCTGCAAATCTGAAATTAATATATTTTGTAATCTCCATCTCACAGACTGTCACTTTAGTGTAAGATCCTATCTATACACACCCAGAACCTAACACTCCATTTTCAGACACCTCATCAAAAACGACATTGATTTCAAAGAACGTAAATTTGCATTTCCCATTTACTAAATATCATTTTTGAGACCAATACAGGGACAAGGCAAATTTTCCAAAGTCCAAAGTTTTCTTTGTTAGAATTAGTTTTCAATATCTCACAATATTTTAGGTAAATCGAGAAATAGACCTGTCCCTCAAATCACGTGTGGCATCTTTCAACTCCAAGCCTGCTTTCTGTTATATGAGTTTTTAAGTTATTTACCTCTGTTCACGTATCCATAGGATATGCATGCACAACAGTTAATTAGGGTCAAAATAGCAGCCAAGACTAAAAAGCTAAAGATGACTATGAAATTGCGTTTTTAGGTTTGAAATGTTTACCCTCTAAAACGCTTCGCCACCGGTGATTGGTTATCGTACATTAATTGTATGTATCAGTCTCAGATTGAATAAAACGTTGATTCCAAGGAAGCTGAAATCTTATGATTGATATTAGTTATGTTTATCTAGCACTTAACTCATATCTTTGTGGTAGTTACCTTGAATATTTTCGCGGCTCATTTTTTGAAGATATTCAATTTGTATCTACTTCAAATAACCAAATAAATCAATCTGAAAGGTTCCAACAACTCATCCTTAGCCTAGACAGATAATGCAGATTGTATGACCTACCGTTCCTTATGAATTTAAACCTTAGGTCCAATTATAACTAACATATGTTTACAAAACGTAATTTTGTCTCCAGCCAAGACAACCTGAATGATGACTAAGATGATAGGTGTCACGAAGAGAAAAGAAAAATAAATGCAAACTATTATGCTCTATAAATACCATAAATATAACAACACGGAGGTCAACCATGATTGCCATAAATGATGTAACATGAAATACCAGGACATATACTTCTACAAGTAAACTATACATACTTATTCAATTTTAAAATATCAACACATCAGGAAATGATTAACATTACAATTGGTTGTCTGCAATTATCACAGCAGTTTGAATTGTAAAGATACAAAAACAATCACTCGCTATTCACGTACCGGATACATACCGAAATGCAGTAAAAAAAAGAAATTACCAGAGATATCTTCCTGAATGGTAGCGAAATGATCTATGTACTGAACAACATATCCAAAACTCGTGACCTAACAACCGATTGCATGCATTATTTGTGACATTTAACGCTAATTGGTGTAGATTAGAGCTTAAATATCATATCTGATAGCTTGTACTCCTCCACGTTTCACTTACTAAGTGGTTTTGTTTTGTTTTTATGTCCATTTCATAGTTTGGATTTAATAAGGGTATGATAACAATTTAATGTTCGGAGATCAAAGAGCTTACTCTAGGAGCAATAAGATAATCATTGTTACCGTTCCTTAAGTGAAATCTAGTAGGATAGCAAATATTAATTTGGATCCATGACTACTCAGTCTAAACTTATATAATACAGTTTAAAGCAATAGGGTTACCTTTGCATTATCACATTAAGGAGTTGTTGTCTTTTAAAACAAATATACACCCGCCATGACGACGACGACCACCATTACAATATCTGGACTTAAATATTCCACATATGTAATTTAGAGATCTAGGAATATGTACGAGTTGTTCGACACAACCATCAGAATATCACCTTAGGACGAGACACAAATTTGGCTGTAAGCAACCAAAATGATGCCAGACATCACGTTTCTAAACAGAAACATACATTAGTACAAAAGGATATAAACCTTGCTATATAAAGCGTAATCCTTCAGCGCCGTCTCACGTAGAAGGATACCACAAATACGGCAAAGATCTTGTTATGATTAAAACTATCAACTAGAGTAATTGACAGTTTCTGATTGCCACGAGCTATATGGCTTTAAGTTGAAATACATGCATGAGAAGTTATTCAGTCATACATTTTTCCAAGCATTCCCCTACCTTAATTTCAATAGTATATATATATATATATATATATATATATATATATATATATATATATATATATATATATATATATATATATATATATATAGTATTAACACAACATGTATTGTTACATCGTGTTCATTAAACAAATATTTCAGTCTTGCTAACGATTTATTCAATGTTATTGATATATTCTAACAACATACAAATTTCTCTTTGTTCCAACTAATTAGGATTCAACAGTTACCAACACCTTTTATTTCACCTCACAACTTCAACAGCTACATAACGTTGGTGCTGTGAACCAAGGATACTGTTTTAAAACACAATCAATGTCTTCTGAATGATATTTTGTACATCTATATGAACCTGCTCGTTCTTAGATATGATTATATGCAATCGATCTTCTTCCCTGGACTACTCTTTGTATTCCATGACGACTAAGATCTATCGATATATATGTTAGTCATAACTATCCAGTATACTACCAGACTCTAGGGCAAGGGCAGAGATGGAAGCTAAACAAGACAGCTTGGAACACATTCCAGTCGAATGAAATTAGACAGCTCATAGTTTTACAACGTAGCTAATCAAGTAATCTCGTTTATAAATTAATCCTTGATAATCCTAGGAAGTCAATACCAAGTAGCTTCGTCCATTGCTATGCGTGTCAACAATCCATAGTTTTATCGTCCTTGCAAAAACGGCACCAGAAACGGATATTTACCCTGTAATATTTCATTGCCAATTTAGTAACTGAAAATCGGATTAAATAAAGATCATACCGAACTAGAAACATCAGGAGGAAAACATAGATAATATTATCAATAATAATAATAATAATAATAATAATAATAATAATAATAATAATAATAATTTTTAAAAAATAATAAAAACTATAATAATAATAATAATATAGTACAGTTCCTAATCTTGAAAAGCTCTAAGCGCTTTATAAATAGTAGATCACATAAAAATTGATGAGTGTTTGTGTGATCTGGATTTCTAACGTAGTTGTTTAAATTTTATATATAATGAAAATATTACAACAACAAACACGATCAAATTCAAAACACAAAGACATGCTGACAAAACTCAAGAGAGTAATTAAGTTTATAATTATGTTTTTGTAGTCGAAATATAAGTTAGTATTACACTCTTGGAAAAAGTCACAGTTTACGTTTGTCTAAGATATTCTTTCCTTGTAGCTTGTCCCTTTTTCCTGATTTCTGACATTCTTTTAGAGCTCCTGGGACGTATGATATGACGTTATTCATATTCCTCGGAGTCCCATAGACTTCCGTTCTGCAGATAAACTTGTACTGCCATAGTCGAAATATGAGTTTGTATTGCACTCTTGAATGAGATAACAGCTTATGTGTGTCTAAGATATATTCGCAATTCTTCAAGAAGCACATTCTTTGGACGATATACTTAATGAGGAAATATTACTTTTGAATTTCCTCGAAGTCCGTTAGACTTCACTTATGCAGATAAACATGGACTGCCATATTTCGCAAGCGAAATAACTTCTAACTTTGAATTTCGTCTAAGAAACGAACTCCCTAGGTTAGATTTGCCAATCAGAGTTAACGTTGTCTAGCTGCCAAAACATTAGCAATCTATCTATTTATTGCGAATCTGTCGTGTACTTCAGACTTAATCGTTACGTGTCACGCTGTCAGAGACAAAATATGTTGAGACATTCCACAGGTGTTTTGGCATAACGGTATTCTTACATCGGAAGGTTCTTATCAATTTTAATACTTGTGAATAATTTAATAATATTTGAATTAGTTACATCATAAAATATGAAAGGAAACATACATTTCATATTTCACTAATGTACTGCACAGGACACATCACATTGGGGACGAAAGCTGCCCTTGTTCATTAATACAAAACATCCTCATAGATTCACGTTCTTCATTGCGGGTAAAAAGAGAGAGAGAGAGAGAGAGAGAGAGAGAGAGAGAGAGAGAGAGAGAGAGAGAGAGAGAGAGAGAGAGAGAGAGAAGAGAGAGAGAGAGAAAGATACAGACAGAGTACATAATTCATGTAAAGCTGAAAAATACAGAATTGTTCAAATTGTACATATTGATGCAAAAATATATGCATGAAATAAATATTGAAATAATAATGTGTATGCTTGGGATAACTACTAGTCTTTTTATATTTATCTATCATTGTAAGCATAAAAAACGGTAGACATCACGAGGACTTTAGATTGATGAATCAGTAATCTTCAGCTTAATTTAAAGAAGTACTTGACTGACCATGCCCTTGTCAAGACAAACAATGGAGGGAGACGAAAGGCGAGAAAGAACCAGGGTTATAGGTTGCCTAACAACTATGCAAAGCAACCGATTTGCTTTAAATGTGAATAAGTCGTCAAATGCAGATCACACAGTTATGCAAGACACAATACAAAACTGTACAAAGATAAATGAATAAATGTAAAACTTTTAGGAGTAGAGATATTGGAAAAATATAACAGATTGAAAAACGGACGTTAATATAGCATCGCCATCTTAAATATAGCATCGCCATCTTAAATATAGAAATCGCCATTTTTAATATAGCATAGCCAGCTGCAACATAGCATAATCATCTTCAATATGGCTTAGCCAGCTTCAATGTAGCGTCGCCATCTTCAATATAGAATCGCCATCTTCAATATAACGTAGCCATTTTCAATATAGCATCGCCATTTTAAAGATAGCATTTCCAGTACCACGATAATTCAACAGATATATAAAAACTTTACAAAGTGCACTTCTCGATCGCTGCGAATGCACGACGAATAGAGACCACACACAATGACGGACAGACACGGTGCATGATCGAGCGCAATATATTCAAAAAAGAGTAAATATACAGACACAAAGCTTAACATAGTCTTGCAATTTTAATATAGATACAATATGTCTTCAGTTGCAGTACCATCACTACATGCCGTAACGATGACAAATGTCGCAATGTATTCCTTTAATTGTCAACAATTATTTCAAATTGGGTCTTACTAATAATGATAAAGGCATTAAATGTAACAAAGACCAGCAAATGTCATTTCGTGGTATTTACTTGTGTTTGCGATCTAAGGTACGGTGTAGGTCAACACGTGGACAATAATAACTACCATTGTCCAACATTCAACATTTCTCATTTATTGTTAACGCTTCTGCCGGGAGACGGTTATATGTAGAGAAATATGCAAATTTAAGTAACTGAAAATACGCAAAACCAAAATATTTTGTAAAACTTAAGAAACAAGGTCATTATTAGGATAATAATTGAAAAATGTGAGATAAATTACCGTAATGGTGTGAATCCAAATTACACTTTATAATGGTCTATGAAAAGACCTAAACAGATGAATATTCATTTAAAGGTTTAATCCCGAAAACGGACTTTTCCTCCAAGAACCATGATGTCATGAAGATTGCGTTTTCTGATATTCTTACTTTCATAACAGTTTTAGAATTGGTTTAGAGTCCAATAAATTCGCACTTTCTATCACCAATCAACAGTCCAAACAAACGAAATTGTCCTCTAGAAAAATATCTAAGTACAACATGAATTACGTCTGCAGATTTGCAACATGAATACAAAATATGCGAATGAATCCAGAAATCCGAAGGAAACTAAATGCTTAATTTTATCAATACGTATTGCGACTTCGCAATAGATCCCATGTGTCAACATACACTATTGATTTTCGATTAACTAAATTTATTAAAATGGCATCACACAACCAATGGGTATCAGAATAATTATTCTAAAAACACCCATATCCCATCAGTCACTGCGAATATACGCAATAGGCTACAAACGTAATATGGCTATGGGCAGGTATTTTTGCGTATATAAAACGCCATTTAGCTGATGAAATTAGTTATATGGCAGCAAATGTGTGATTACACAGGTTGGACTTATTTCTCCAAGACAGCAATAGACTCACTAACTAAATACTATCTAAAACCAAATAAAATCATCTTTATATGCGAAGTCGTCATCTCATATGGACAGATATGGCAGGAGCAAGTATGCCATAGTCCTTCTACTGCTACGTATATCTGATTTAATTTATATTTATTTTTAATTTAATTGTTCGTTTCTTAGTTTTAAATTATTTTATTATATTTGATGTTACTGTAAATGTTTCCGCAATAGAGTTCAGAAGTTTTTTTTATATTTAAGATGTAAACGTGAATAACTAATAATAGTAAACATTTTTATTGATTTCATTCATAGAGTGAAAAGTCATTGGTCATACTCAGGCCATACTAGATATATGTGATTTTAAACAAGTACATACTTTCGACCAGGCTCTGGAACATGATCACATTAACCTCATACGGCATATGTTTTACGCAGTACCTATGATTTAATCGAGATGCTATAAGAATGTCTCGGTCTGATCTTCTTTTTACACTTCTACGTCAGGTGTTTTATTATGTTGCAACCAGTTTTGGAATTATGTTAATTTTTCTTCAGATCATTTGGATTTTAAAATATAAATTCCTTTTCTAGGAAATAAGTTCAATGCTCATGCAGAATACATAAACAAAGACAGTTAATCAAACGTTTATTCGGATTTCCAACACCGGATTGTAATTTCTTGCGTTTCGACATGGAACGGTAGACACAACATAATACAGACTACTGCATACGTCATCGTCGTCCATCTTGGAATTTCTGTCAGGACTCAAACTTGAATTCAATGGAGAATTTCATTGCTGAGACTTTTACAATTTAATGCGTTGATTACTCTAGAATTATATTAGGAGTTGATTCTTAAAACTTTACGTTACTGTTTTTCTTTTTTACAATCTTTTCCAGATAAATAAATTATTTGTAAATTTTGTTTTGAAAAAAATGTTGTTTTTACTTTATCTGTGTTAATGTTTTTCAGAACCTAAACACGTAGCATTACTGTTAACGAAACATCTGCAAAAGAGATAATTATATTACAGGTTTTGAACGATATAACGCATTCAAAAGTAAAGGTAACGAAATAGTTTCTGTTTAATCAAGGGATATTAACAAACTAACAAACTAATGTCAAGGAACAAATGTACACCGCTTCCAACGAACTTCTATCCACTAGACCTACCAGACCAATTTGCGAATTTCTTCAATGACAAAGTTCAAACCATTAGAGATTCGCTTGACAGCACAATTTCAACTGATTCGTCACCATACAGGTATGATGCAGAATTTCAGCGACAACCGTTAGGAGCATTTGAACCTGTTTCTATAGATTTAGTATGAAACAATCGTGATGAAAAGTGCACCAAGGTCTTGTGAACTTGATCCAATTCCGACATCACTGCTGCTTAAGTGCTTAGAACCAATATTGCCTTCACTAACTGATGTCATTAATACCTCTCTCTCATCAGGGAAACTCCAATCATTTTTCAAAACTGCCATCGTAAAGCCACTGCTGAAGAAACCAACACTGGACCATAACGATTTAAGGAACTACCGCCCAGTTTCTAATCTCCCTTTCATATAAGAAAAAATCTTAGATAAGGTTGTTCTAACTCATCTTGTATCTCATTTGAATTCAAACAGTCTTTTTAGCAACGTACAGTCTGCATATCGCCCTTGCCACAATACGGAAACTACTCCTCTGAAAGTATTTAGTGACATTATTATGTCTGCTTTGGATAGTGGAAAGATTACAGTCCTCACTCTCCTGGATTTATCTGCAGCATTTGACACAATAGACCATGATATATTACTTCACCGTCTCCAGCATGTATTTGACATTCAGAATATAGCCTTACAGTGGTTCAAGTCCTACTTAGTCAACAGGACACAAATTATATCTGCAAACGGAATACACTCAAGCCCAGTTTGACGTATGTTATGATGTTCCACAGGGATCTGTTCTTGGACCTGTTCTCTTCATTCTGTACACTCAGCCGCTCTGAAGTGTCATAGATAATCAACCAGTGTCGCACCAATTGTACGCTGATGACGCCCAAATATAAGTTGAAATTGATGCTACCATCGATGGAAGTAGAGAAGTGCATTTCGGATGTGAAATCATGGATGACATGTAACACGTTGCAGATGAATGATAAAATCGAGGCTATTCTGATCACAACACAAAGACTTTCTCTTTCACATCCATTACCTCAGACAATAAATATCAGCAACACTAGCATTAAATTCTCACAGTCAGTGCGGAATCTAGGTGTTACTCTAGACAGTACTCTCACATTGCACCAACATGTCATGAACATCTGCAGGGATGCATATCTTGAATTGAGACGCATCAGTTCCATTCGTAAATATCTTTCTGGTGATGCCACATAAACACTTGTGTGTTCAAGACTGGATTATTGTAACTCAATTCTGTCTGGTTCATCACAATATTTACTCCAGTAACTTCAAGAAGTTCAAAACACAGCTGCACGGATCATCTTTAGAGTACCTCGATCAGAGCACACCTCACAACTGCTCTGTACCTTACACTGGCTATCAATTCGATACAGAATCAAACACAAAATTTGTTCTCTGTGCTATATTTCAATGACAGACTCCA
Source organism: Unio delphinus (assembly GCA_029339505.1). Lineage (NCBI taxonomy): Eukaryota > Metazoa > Mollusca > Bivalvia > Unionida > Unionidae > Unio > Unio delphinus. The sequence goes on from JAQISU010000087.1 coordinate 3,576,973, forward strand.
GTGCAACATACCTATCCAGCCTCACCCATGTGTATATACCAGCTAGATCCTTACTCTTTTCTTCTGATAATCGTGTACTCATTGTTCCCTTGGTGAAAACAAAGTCATCTGGACAACGTTCGTTTGCATACCAGGGCCCGGCGACGTGGAACGAATTGCCCATTGAAATTAGACACAAAGACACAGTGGTCCCTTTTAAGAGTGCTCTGAGGACTCGCCTGTTTCGACTTCAGGGACAAACTTAGAGACCTAATCATGTTTTGTATCTTATATATTTTCAGCATGTTTTTATGTTTTCCAATTTCATTGTTTTTGTCATTTGTTGTTCTGTAGTGTAGTCATATCATTATTGATGGTGTAAAGCTCTTAGAGTTTTTAAAGATTAGGCGCTATACAAAGTCATTATTATTATTATTATTATTATTATTATTATTATTATTATTATTATTATAATTATATTACCATGCAATAAAGTACTATATTTATATCCGTCAGTTTAAGAAATTTTATGCGTAAAGAAGATTCGGTTGAGTTCTACCATAAATGATAGTGTAGTGAATGATTGCATCTCTAAGGCTGGTAAACAATTTTCGCCATTACGACAAAACATTTAGAGGATTAAAAGGAGAAAACGTGTTTTAAATATGCACAGAAGAATAAATATGTTGGTGATTTTCATATTCTTATGTCTACTATGTGATCCGATTCTCAGACGTTCTTACATTCATCTTAATGTTTTTAATGTCAACAATAATATATGCAATAAACTCAGCAAAAACAAATTATATTGGTTTTTATTGTAAAAAAATCCGACTGATTACTTTACTTATTGAAATGTTACAAAAATAATTTATGAAGTATCCTACGGCGATGAGTTTTGGAAGAAATATATTGCCTACTGCTATCGGCCTTGCTAATTACTAATTATGATACATACTTTCTTTACAATTGTAATCAATAAATAGGAAACAAACAAAAGCTGAAGATGAAGCGTAACATATTTATGCAATGGAAACAATGACTTGATCAATTGTTTTCTGAATGCAGTTTTCTCGCTGCAAATACCACATCGTCTACGTGATACATTATCATGGTTAATATAACCAAATGATTATCAATACTTGTTAGGCCTTATTGTTTACTCATTTAGCTGATCAATGTTAGCACATAATGGAGCTTTACAGCCTCATTGACCTACCCATTCCCTCTTCAAGTAATACAAAATTTGCGATAAATGGTACCAAAGTTAACAATGTCATGATAATTTTAATACCTCTAGTAAATATTGTTACTCTTTTTCAAATGGACGGTCAACTGACAGATTGATAGTAGAATTGCTATTGATAGAGATATAAATTCACATTAATACATGCAAACATATGTTTACATACATAGATATATAGATGCATAGACACATGTTAAACAAATATATTTTCTCCCTTTTAAATAAATAAAAATAAACAGCCTCAATTTTCAGTTATTCATGATACAGGGGAAACTTGAATTATTCTCCCTCGTTATCAGATTTTACTATCAGTGTTAGACATATGTTAAGGCTATCAATGGACTCCACATGTCCTATAATGACGCTAGTTAGTCGAATGGCTAATTCGTTACACCTTGACCTTACACATTAACGCACCATCCGCGAGGACTGGAGTTCTGCCAGCCTCAATTTACACAGCAAATATATGGTATACATTACAGCCTAAGGGGTGCAAGGTCTTGGCCTGAAGTACCGCTTGCCAAAGGGAAGTGAAGCGTCTCTCATAGCCTCTCCTTTCCAGGTTTAGTGATCGCTGCAGGACCACTGTCTTGTCTGACAGGAGGTTACTTGCATATAGCCTCTCCTACACTATTGTGTCCACAAAAGCACCTTCACGCGGGGCCCCTTGTTTTTCACAGAGCCTGTTGAGTGGCGCGACGGAGTGCTCGGCTGTATAACTGGGAGGGCAGACTGGGCTCATTAGCCTTGGCAGGCAGCCAGTCTAAGTGAAGGGAAACTCTGACTCCAAACCCGGGTAGATGAAGCTCGTTAGCCTGGTCAAGGCAAATATTCTAGGAGAAGAAAACTCTGATTGAAAACCAATGGTTCCACTGCCTTGTGGATATCTTCGGAAGAAGGAAAGGCTGCGGGAGTAAACCCAGACAGAAAATCCGTAGTGGAGACCCCAAGGCGGCTGGATGTCGACTACGACTTCCTTCCGGCAGCTCATGCATCCAAACTGGTGCCAGATGTCATGCTCAGCATTCCTTTGGACCCAACCAGCAAGGACGAGAAGGGGATCCTGAAGCCTGGGCAACCCAGAATCTCCATATTCCACGCCCAGGCTTTCGTCCTGGAGAGGTCACTCCAGTCTCGCTACTAAGTGAGGAAACAACACGGAAGCTGACAGTTTACGGGTTATAAGTCCCACCAGATTGGCGTAGGGAAGGGGCGCCACAGGTCAGCTTTTACGGTGGGAGGGATCATCGTGTCCCACTGGCCAACTACCGCGCGCCTAAAGCCGGGCAGCCCCCGCTCAATAAGGTGTTGACCCGCCATCGTCTGCCTGCTCCAGTGGGTGTCTGGAGCTCAGTGTGTTGCTTAACATGACAAGCAGACGAAAATTCCACACCAGAAAAATATTAAAAGAAACGAATAAAGAAGACTCCAGCTCTTCGATTTGCAAGCTGGAATGTGCGCACTATGTGTACAGGCATCTCCGATGACCTCAGAGAAGTGGATGACACCAGGAAAACGGCCATCATCGATAGAGAACTCACCAAGCTAAATATCAGCATAGCTGCCCTCCAGGAAACTAGACAGTCCTCGGCCGAGGCACCTGGAGACTGACAGTAAATAAAGGTATCTTAGTTGCTGATACGAGGAAAGGTCAGTTGTCAACAGAGAAACGTGTCAGAAAGGGCCACATGACAGCAACCACAGCAACTCGGGCTCCCCAGCATGTCTGCACAAACTGCAAGAGGGACTGTCACTCACAAATAGGTCTCCACAGCCACAACAGACGATGCCAACAACCTAGAGACAGACGACACCCCAAGGGCGCTATCCGCATGGTCTCCCGAGACTAAGGCGTCAATGATGATGACGATGATTACAGCCTATATTTTAAGTGAATTCACACGGATTCTCGGAATCATATTAACTAAGGTAATGCATTAAATTCTTATAACCTAATTCTTCTGCAAACAAGACGACAAATTTAAACAATTCCTCAACCTTATCTAAAGAAGATTAATGTACGATTTTATATCTACAACTCAAAGTTATACTCCATAAAGCAAATTATTATACAAATTTATCAGACAAAATTCATATATATAAATAAATATATATATATATATATATATATATATATATATATATATATATATATATATATATATATATCGCATCATCAAATTACATGGAATTATTCACTACCTTTGGTGTACTCGTCAATCCAAAATAGTTGATCCGCTTTGAATCATTTCAAATAACTTGATCAGTGAAGTTTCAACATCCTGTACACGACGGTGGACACTTTGGCTCGCATTTCCTATCTAGAACACACATATTTTTATGCTGCGATTCACACCTTATAACCACTAGGTTACTCATAAACTTTACAAGAGAACCCAGATGTCTTTCACATTTTACAACGTTTTTGAAATCAGCATGGACATTTCCGATCCTCTTTGAAGGAATTATCCAATGCCTGTTGACAGAACATATCAGAAAACTTGAAACCTTATTAACATTATCCGTAGATGAAAGAAGATCGAAATGTATGATGAACATAGACCAACAATCGAAAGGTATGTCAAAAAGATACAATAAAATCGTATCATAATAAGAGACAATCGAAAGACATGACAATAAGAGACAACCAAAAGGTAGGACAATAAAAAGACAATCGAAATGTAAGACAATAAGAGACAATCGAAAGGTATGACAATTAGAGACAATCGAAAGGTATGACAATTAGAGACAATCGAAAGGTATGACAGTAAGAGACAGTCGAAAGGTATGAGAGACAATTACCGACAATCAAAACTTATGACAATAAGAGAAAATCGAAAGGTGTGACAATCAGAAACAATCAAAAGGTATGACAATAAGAAACAACCAAAAGATGTGGCATTAAAAGACAATCGAAAGGTATGATAATAAGAGACAATCGAAATGTATGAAAAAAAGAGACATTCGAAAGATATGACAATAAGAAACAATCAAAAGGTGTGACAATCAGAGACAAACGAGAGGTATGAGAAAAAGAGACAATATAAAAGAATGACAATAAGAGACAATCGGAAGGTATGACAATAAGAGCCAATCGAAAGAAATGACAATAAGAGACAATGGAAAGGTATGACAATAAGAGACAATCGAAAGGTGTGACAATAAGAGACAATCGAAAGGTATGACAATAAGAGACAATCGAAAGGTATGAAAGACACTTTAGCTATTATATCTGACTCTTTCGATATTTTTATCTATCAATCAAAATAATGTTATGATTATTTATCCATGGAAAATTAATAATTAATAAAACCGAAGTTCATACAGTTAGCAAAACGTTCGACAAAATACTAAACAGGTATATATGAACTAACCGCATATAAGATCTAATATCAAGAAAGGGGTACGGTAGGAGCCTAGGAATGGAATTTGCTTCAGTTACAATTAGATAATACACTGACCAACAAAACAAAGCTAATTTGATGAACAGGATGATAATATAGCATGACTGTTAATTAAACGTCTACAACTCTTTGTTCATGCTAATTACAATTTTAGCGTAAACAATAATATAATTAATAATTATCACATTGTGATATGAATATAGAAAGTCAAGAGGAGTTCCTCTCGTGTTTTCAGTTATTAACTTTTAATGTACCGCCATCACGGTTACTCTTTCTCTATCATTATCTCACCGGATCTCATCTCGAAGAATTAACCACGGCACTAAATCCTAGAGCTAAATATATGGTGGAAGATACAAATGGGATGAGAAGCGTTTGATCGATTGAAAAGTTATATATATATATATATATATATATATATATATATATATATATATATATATATATATATATATATATATATATAACTTATATATATATTTGCAAATCTAGGCACACACACACACACACACACACACACACACACACACACATACATACATACATACGAGCAACATTCTGAACACATACCGATTCACGATGACAAATCTTAATTTTCTCCAAACATTTTAAATTGTTACCTATATTATGAAATGACGAATGAAAAATTGATCGTTGTTGTCAAAATAATAGAAAGAAACAACTTGGGACACTAAAACCTCTGTAATAGCGTGGGTTACTAAAATATACAAGGTTAAAAACGTGACATACTAAGGAACAACGTGAGATACTAAACTAAACATGGGAATAACGTGATATACTAAACTAAACAAGGGAACAACGTGTGATAACAACGGAACAACGTGAGGTACTAAACTAAACAAGGGAATAACGTGATATACTAAACTAAACAAGGGATCAACGTGATATACTAAACTAAACAAGGGAATAACGTGATATACTAAACTAAACAAGGGAATAACGTGATATACTAAACTAAACAAGGGATCAACGTGATATACTAAACTAAACAAGGGAACAACGTGAGACACTAAACTAAACATGGGAACAACGTGGGATAATACATCACTACATCATAGAGAACATTAGCTTTACTTTAGTGAAATAAAGATATTACTTCAATGACAAATGAACCATGACACATACCCAGTCTACTGGAATGGCTGTTAATTATTTGAGTGACGCAGTAATGACAATGCTACGGAATTAATGATTTTAGATTTATTAGAGTATTGAAATAAATGTTGTCATTAGGTATATGTTCATAATTGGTATAGTGTTTTCATAGTTTATTGAATGCTGAAGGCACTGATGTTACACTGAATAGGAAGTTGCTCCTTGGTGCTAATTTGTGTTGTGGAAAATATCAAATGCAAAAGTGATCGAATATGAGTGTCATAACATACGCGAAACAAAAATGGCTAATTCTACTACATGCATGCCCGATATGTGAATTATTATAGAAAAAGCTTTCTCCATGTGTGCCCTCGTAAGTGCACAGTGCATAGTACATGAACTGATTCAATGCATGCATCGCAGGATGATTGTATTATAATGATTAAAAGGTTCATATAGATATGTACACAATGGAGAGAGAGAGAGAGAGAGAGAGAGAGAGAGAGAGAGAGAGAGAGAGAGAGAGAGAGAGAGAGAGAGAGAGAGAGAAATAGAAGATTACTTTACCTGTGATTCGAAGAAGTTTTCATATTTAATACCTGCAATGTATACTCTGTGAACAGCTATTAGCTAGCTATTTAACATATGGGATAAAAAAACGACATTAACGTTTTGCGTCTGATATGTGATGCTACGTTGTTAGGTAAGAGATCATAGCGCTCAAGGCACAGCTACAATACACATAATTGATGCTGTACCGCGCTGCGTAATATACAACATTCTGCAAAGGTAGAAAACACCCAATGAGGTTAATAAGGTACATATTTTTTATGCTTCTAAATGAATCAAACTATAAGGGTGCCATTGGTTTGACCTACCAAGCTCAGCGCAACATACGTAGTTATCCCAGCCGCAAATGCACACATACATTCATCATGAGCTGGTGATTTGTCCCTATGTGATTATTGTTTTAAACCCATCTTTTTGATGCTACGTGGTTAGGTAAGCGATCGGAATGCTCAAGGCACAGCTTGTATGTACATTTTGATGCTGCATCGCGCTGCTTACTATAAAACATTCAGAAAAGGGAGCGAACACCAATGAGGTGACTAAGGTTCCTAATTTTCATGCTTAGAAATTAATCAAAATGTAAGATTAACATTGGTTTGACTTAACAAGCAATTAAAATTCAACACAAACTGTGTATTTTTCCAAGCTTCACATTCTAACATACATTGTTAATGAGTTGGTGATTTGTGACAACCTGACGTTCACGGTGCAAATGCAAGCTCTTTCCCTATGTGACAATTGTTTTGAAACCATCTAGTTGCTAATCACTATATAGATTATATAATTCAATTATGTATGCTGTACATAATTCACATCAGTTACAGAACAGAACAGAACAGAAAGTGTATGCAGAAAAGTAGGCTCCAGGTAAATAATACAAAAACATAATAAAACAGCAGAAAAAACTCAGTGCGACAAAAACCAGTTTAGTGACGTTCATTTCTTAAAGCGATACAGATTCATTGTTGTGCCAAATGAGACGTAATGTAATAAACATAGATCTCATGAGACGATTATTTCTTCCTGTTTTCATCATAGTAATCATTTGGCTCTTGTTAATCAGTGCAGCGCTTTCTTTACCATCTCTTTTGTGCTTTGCATTCCTTATAACTGTCAATGCCTTAGATATCTTATTTAATTTTCTTTCCATTAGGATGGTTCTTCACCTCTCTCCTTTTTTGATAAATTATTTTCATTTCACAAACTTGCAATAAATACAGCTCAACAAAGTTTTCTTTATGTCACATTTTGGATATGACTTATTTTCCTTCTCTTTACTGGATCATTATGACAAGCAATGGCCGATAACTTAGTGTAAACCAATTACGTTCATAAACAATTATTGATGAAAGCTATAAATGTTATAGGTGATAAAGCTTCTGGTGCTATTGGTAATGTTGCAAGTAGGGCGTTTTCTACAGCCAAAGAAGGACTAACACGTTTAATACGACGAAACCCACAGCCAAATAAATCGCCATCCACGGCAAGTATGCCTACGAATGTCAGTACAGTAATAAAGAATGCCGCGGATCAAAACCTTGCAGCATTGATGGATCAAGAATCTGACGAAGTACAAAGAAATATCACAGCAAATGTAATAGCGGGAAGCGGTTTGATATCGCATTTAGAACGAGAAATATATAAAATGTTCAATTACTCGCCTGATTCAGCATTTGATATAGACGCGCCATTCTCAAAGATGAATCTGTACGCGATTGTTAGTTTTATTCTTATAGTTCAGTACAGCCAAATAGTCGATCAAGAATCGAACATCAAGTTCAGGATAAAAGTACATACTTTCTACCCGCTAAGGCATTTATTGAAGTAAAATGAGAACTTGTAACAACTGCGGATGGGAACTATGACGGAAATGTGCGAGTTGGCTTTGTTAATAATGGTATTATGGCATTATTTAGTAGCGCTAGATATATGATTCATGGAAGAGAGATCGAATGTATTGAGCATGTTGTCGATGTCGGCACAACAGTAGTGGGTTTAGCTAGATATTTTGATAATTGCCCAAGATCGGCAGGTCCATCTATGATGTTTTCTAAGGATATTACTGATCAGGCTGAACATGTTAAAAATGTTTAAGTAAGGGCAACAGGGGATACTGCAGTTGATCCAGAACCTGCTGGATATAGCAGACCCGATGCTGATTTTGATGTTGTAGATGTTAATGATTATTACAACCTAGGGTTTGCAACATTCGTATCAATGTTGCACGGACGTCGTAGATTATTTTCATGTGCAATTGCACTGTCCCATATTTTCGAATATTAGAAAGGTTATCTTTGGAGCTAGACACACAATAGTTCTCGTAAGAGAAAATGATGATAATGACGCAATCCTGCGAGGTGCTGATGTTGCAACTGCTGGTAAAGTAAATATAACAAAACTTTCGTTGTGGATGCCAGTAATGACTCCAACAATTACTGCAGAGGAATAAATACTATCATTAATGAATACAGGTAGTAAATCATTGCTATCATAGCTAACAGTTACGACAGATATTATAGAAAGTAGTATTACCGGTACATTTACTTGGCACATGGCATCAAAACAGGTTGTTTTAGCGGCACGTAATATATTTGTTGCGCTACTGGACAAAACACGATTAAATTCGCAAACACGCAGCCACATGATATTTGACAAACTGGGAGTTACCACTATCTCAGTTAGAATAAACGGTTAACAAGAACGATCCGAGGATATTTTACTTAGTTACAACCAAACCAAAATAGCACGCGCATATCATCGTTTGATGAAATTTATAAGACGTGATCTTAATGTAGATAGTGGCCAACACATATCACAATTTCTTTTTGAAAACCTATATCCGATTGATTACTCTTCGTTGGGACATCTTAATTTAGCCAGGCAGAGTGTCGTTGATTTACTTTTCCGAGCTCGTGTAACTCTTTCGGTTCTTCAAACCCCACTTAGCCCTAATTACAGAGCCATTGCCGTCATAGTCAGTGAGAAATCGATGTTACTCGAAGGTGTTGGTGAACTAATGAGTGTAGTTGATGCACCAGTAGAAAATATGTAACCCAGTTAGATCACGCGTATTATTATAAATGTCATATAGTCACGTTAGTGTCACTCTGACTCCTGGTCAGATAAAAAGTTACAGTCGGATTAAGCTAAGAAATGTGGAACTATAATATCGCTAAAACACGATCAGATCAATGGTTATCAGAATAAAATATCACTGACAGCGCGTGAAATTAAGCATTTTAATGATAAAAGAAATATAACAGGTGCTCAGGTTACTCTATGCGGACGCGACACAATTAAATCAGGTGGTATATTTCCACTTCTCGCGGCTTTACCAGCATTGATTGACGCGGTCATCCGTGTTGTCGCGAAAGCTGCGCTGTTAGGAGCAGTTGGAACAACGGGTGGGTATCCTTTACAGAAAGCAACGGGAAAAGGATTTAAAAAAGGTAATGGGTCTAAGGTTACCAGGGACTTCGTATGCATTATACAGCGGAAAAGGTCGTAAGGTTGTCAGGGACGGTTTACTAACACCGCTGTCAAACTTTGATTTACTTGATGCTGCTTAACATTTTAGCAGCATTGTTATGCTGATATGAAATATTTGTATGCGAGATCAATTACCTTCCACATCAAACAATATTGAAATCGGTATCATTAATCTCGATAACATCACTAGCTCTGGAACCCATTGGACTGCATACGCGATTGATCCGCGTGGAATAGTTTATTTTTTTCACCCGGGTTAGCACCTCCAAAGGAATTTATGTACTATATACACCGACTGATAATTCAAATCTGGTACTGGACGCTACCAACACAAACAATAACCGACCCACCAATATGGGACCAAGAAGTACATAAAGTACTTTATGCTATATCAGCATCGACTAAACCATCACATAAAACCGTACACCAATACGAAAGTAATCACTTTCTAGAGAGATCTTAAAATATAATGATTGATATTTAAGGGAGATTTACCACGAGCCTAAACAAAGCCACCGGTGAACTATCGGCAACCACGGATGTAATTTTAGTATTGAGGATGGAATATTGGAACTGGTAAACTTTGTAGATGTGAGGCCAAATTCGGTCGTTATATTTCAAGACAAACAAGGAAAATTTAAAACCGAGTAAGGTTTCCTTGGATGATATTATAGTTAGACTTAATGGAGTAACCGAAAACTCCATAGCGGTGTTTCACTAAACTGCTAAGATTAAACCAGGTGTTCTTTTTACAACTGTACTAGATAGCATTAATGATCGAGTTAAACAATCTGGTGATATAATGACAGGCGCACTCGACATGAACGAGAATAAGATAATGGCGCTTGGTAATCCAACATCTGACAGTGACGTTGTGACAAAATAAACTATGTAGATGTCATCGACGATAAACTATCAACGCTATGGGACAAATATGATGTGCATGTAGACGCGTTTGCAAGTTTTTGTGAAATTTATAGACAATTTTATGAGATCGTAGATAATTTCTTTGGAAAACCGCCAAATATCCCCAGGAAACTTTCTGATTTTAAAACAACTATTGATACCAGTAAAGAAATACATGATAATATCATTAGTCATTTTATTCCTATTTTCACGGTTTGATAACATTAAGATACCGCATAAAGAAAATATCAATACCGTGTACTCGATACGAGATGGATGTTTCACCTGGACACTTCGTAATAACGCCAATTAAGTTATTGCAGTAAAGAGGTATCTCTAGATAACCCCCGATTTCGCCGTTACAGTTTAATGTATCCTCGAGTTTGTCCGCTGGAATTAATAATTAAAAATGCGATTATAGAAAATGGATCCAATGAAAACTTTACAATAACCCATAGTGGTGGTAATTTAGCATCACCATCATTCACATCGCATGTTGATTTTGTGATTCATTTAAAAAAGTAGTATGATGAGCGTCCACCAATATCAATTCCATCAAGGGCGCGAATTACAAACTAAACTAAAAGCTCTTGTTGACGTGTATCAGGTAAAGGTAAAGAAATACCGCAGGCGTATTACCGGAATTGACATTATCGTGTATTCGGCTTCAACTTGTATTGCTGAAACGGGTATATTGCTTTAAGCGATGTCATGTTGGCAACAGCAGCTGTCACAATTTGTGTTCCAGCGGCAACAACATTTACAGGAGTCCTTAATATCATTGCAAAACAATATCCACATGCTGTCAGAATAAACTACACGACTATATAATTAAATTACATATCGCAACGGCTGCATATTCCAAATTATCTTCGTTGATATTATCCAGTCTCGATGACACAACAATATCAGATAACGAGTTATCAGCGATGATTAAGACCTATGACACAGCGATATCAAAATTTTAAAAAATATAATAATAATGACGACGACGGAGATACTGCAACACATAGTCGCGAGCAAAGCTCCGTCAAAGAAAACCATGATCACAATAATCTCAACCAACCCTGAAGTCAGCATGAGCTTTCCAATTGCAATTCTAGTAAAGAAAATAGCGCTGGCAAAATTACGAGTATTTCACAGCTCGCTAAATATTAGATCAAAATAATTTGCGGGTCAACAGCCGAGTCACTCTCTGGTGTTTGCAAAAAAAAATGAGAAGGATGGAAACCCTGTGGGGAAAGTTGTTTTTGTACCATCCGATAATTATCAAATCAAACAGATCAATAACGAACTTCAACGTAGAATACAGACCATTACTGGAAATAAAATCAACGATAGCTATAATAGTTCACGAACCAACATTATTAGCGGCGATAGAAACAAACTCACCCGGCTATGATGTATATATTTATCAGTCATTGCTCAGATCAGTGCTAGGATGGCCTGAAATTCCACCACCTATTTACCAAGGACCGGTAGAACCAAACTTGAGCGATATTATCAAAAAACACTTTCTCATGACTATTGTTTGATTGATTTTGCTAATTCGTTAAGATTCTTTAACAAGTATTCGAGTACGACACGCCAAATAGCCTACTTCTCCGAAAGAAGTATTTAAATTTCTTTCAGACATATTTGCTCCTGAACTCACTCTCATATTTAATAAATTACGGAGTTTATTTGCGAATATTACAGAGCATTATTCTGATAATCTATAACAACAGATTATGGAAACAGTTCAGCATTTTACCCAATTTGTTTACGATATCGAGTATATTAATCGAGAAATTCGTGACTTCGTAATCCAAGAAGAGTATTGTTAACGTTATGGAACCAGAGAACCCTGGTATTGTGTATTTTGTAGTTATTTTAAAATAACCGAACAACCATTACCGAAATTTGTAACACCTGAATTTGCAACTAATGAACTAAAGAAATCACTCAGCGATCATATCAATAAAACCTTTCCTGAAATACTCGCACAATGGAACAAAAGAAATACCCGGTGGTATCCTCAAGCAGAATAACGACCCAGACGGTGTTAGGAGACATATACCACCTAGAAAGAAAAAAAACAAACATATATATATATATATATATATATATATATATATATATATATATATATATATATATATATATATATATATATATATATATATATATATACATATATGTATATTGTTCTTCATAGAAGCTGCCAAATAAATCTCGAAAAATTAAAACATATATATATATATATATATATATATATATATATATATATATATATGTATATTGTTCTTGATAGAAACTGCCAAATAAATCTCGAAAAATTAAAACAGGCCCAGCAGAGACTTATATTGTATATTCTATTACTCCACTAGATCCACCTGGATATTTTATCCTGCAACAACCAGTGACTCTCGATTATATGCAGTGTCATAATTTATGAACGAGAATACATTTTAAACTCACTCACCAATCTGGTAATTTGATTAACCTTGATGGGGCGACATTACAAATAAAACTGAAATTGAAATAGTAAATGTCAATCTATCCTTGATGCAATCAAAATGCAAAACATATATATGATAAAGGCAATATTTCAGTCGCATAATTGTTTTTGTCGTGTGAAATCAATACCCTATCAGAATTAGCCAATCGGTCGATTTGTTTGGTTTTGTAACGTACATACCCTATAAAAGTTACGATATCTGACGATTTTCATCATTTTTAAGAGTTAATTATCCTTCAGAATCAGTAAATCTGTCAGCGCTGATGAAATCATCTTGCATGATTGTAGTAGTAAAAAAAATACTCTGAATAAATATAATATGCTCTGGAATTCTATCGCTTCATTACTTAGAAACCACCTTAGTTACAGATTATCGAGTTGTACTCTGCTTATATATAATCTTGTTTAGTTATTCGTGATGTTTTGTTCCTAGATTTAAATTCCTTTGATAATTCAGACCTTATTATTTCTACTGTGGTGAACACAGATACAGGTTAATACTGAACTGTTTCGCAGCCGCATATATTGACTGAAATATTTCTTCACTTCCATGTTCCGAATGTTGACTTTGTTGAATAGCTCGAACAGTTTCAAGAAAATTTATTTTAGGATCTCCGTCAATGTGCTTAATCACTAGAACATTGGGAATTTTTTCATTAAACACTTCATATGTATTCTGTGACAAAAATATTATTTCTCCTCAGCAGTAAATTCTAAATAACCATTATTATTGACAAACCCTACTGGTCTATTCAACCGATTGTGTCTGACTACACCATCACGAGATGCCTGGTAGTTCTTAATCGTCTTTTGTTATTTTTCTAATAATTTCATTGGTTATTGGAATTTTCACCCTGAACACTCCCTCCAACCGTGTTAAGCCTTTAGTACGTCAGATTTAATTATTTCAAGAACTTCCAGTCTCCTCGAATTCCTGAAAGGTATTTCTTAATTAAATTTACTGCTTTACTTGTCTGTTTATCAAAGAGTTTGATTGTTGTCATTGTTTCAATCTATATTTAAATAGGTACTTTCATATTTGTTGTTACTACACCAATGTGTTCAATTGGATATTCGATTTGGTATCCTTATCAAGGTGTTCCCATTGGTATTTTTCAAAAAGATACTTTCCCATGTTGCTAATTTCATCTTATCTTGAACTTTTGATTACCATGGTCTTGCTATCAGAATTATATTTTCAAGAGTAAAGACTTTTCGTTTTTCTTATTTGTGTCATGTTCTCCAATTCCAATTCGTATTCATTCATGTTAAAACGTCTTAAATAACACTATTGTCACGGAATTGTATACGACTATGTTCAATATGTATATGTGGTCAAAAATCTAGTCTCTATTTCGTTACTGCGTACAGCCTGACCGAGAGTAGTTTATTATTTTTGGGGTATTTTTAGTTATTTCGACATAATGAGCGAACACTCAGCTCATGCTGCACATGCGAAATTGCCTGCAGTTTAAAGTACCTAGCTGCGCATATGTCACAGCTAGGGGAATTTAAGGACGAAATTATAAGACAGAAATCACATCACAATCCAGTCTTGTCGGAAAAAGCTTCCATCCTTAAAGGAGCAATCTATCAGCTAAAAGAGGTAACAATAACTTTGTTCTCATTGCTATTTGTATTATGATATAATTCATTGTTTTACATATTAGATGTTTAGTATTTATTATAAAATCTATAGAATAAGTACATAGGTTAGGCAGCGCCATTTTATCAGAAGTACTATATTTTGTTTCATTAGTTCTTTTGTATCTGAACATAATTGAGTTCAATTATACGCTGCATGCTTAACGTTAAATGTACATGGATAATTATTTCATGTGCGTGCATGCGCTTCATATGTGAGAATTCTTGACTGTGTCTTATGTATTACACGGTTCGGTTGTTTTAATTTTAGCTGAGTGGGGGCCGTTGGTGCCCGGGTGCGGTGCCATGTTGTGGTGTCCGTGGGCTGACCGTGGGGGCCAGTGTGTGGTGCATGTTGGGGTGACCATGGACGACCATGGGGGCTTGTCTATGCTGCCCGTGGTGTGCTGAAGTGTTGCGCTGTGTTTTGGTGACTATGTTTCGGAAGAGTGTACTGGTGTCCTCAAATCGAGGGACCAAGGCTTCGCGACCATCGTCTCTGTATTGAATGTAAAGGGGCTCCCGAGGGATCTTTCAAACAGACGTGGGAGTGAACCATGCGTGGCGACTCCACCACCATTGACTAGAGCGGTATACATCTTCGACGTCAAAAGGACGCCATGATAGTTGTAGTATACGTGTTCCATATTTTTTTATTACCATCTAAGCAAGTAATTCACATCCATGTATCAGTTTCGTTATCTAAACGACTCATAATTTCCCTTTTCTTTGCAGCCTCGTTATATGAACGACACCTGCATAATTTTATTATTTAATATCTTCTTTGCAGTCTCGTTATATGAACGACACCTGCATTATTTTATTATTTATTTAATATCTTCTTTGCGGTCTCGTTATATGAACGACACCTGCATAATTTGATTCTACACAAATCTCGTTCCATGAACGAGAGCTTCAGAATTTAGGTTTCACCATTGCATATAACTCGTCATATGGACGACATATTATTTAAACACTTCTTTGCAGTCTCGTTATATGAACGACACCTGCATAATTGTATTATTTATTTAATAACTTCTTTGCAGTCTCGTTATATGAACGACACCTGCATAATTGTATTATTTATTTAATAACTAATTTGCAGTCTCGTTATATGAACGACACCTGCATAATTGTATTTATTTAATAACTAATTTGCAGTCTCGTTATATGAACGACACCTGCATAATTTTGTTATTTATTTAATAACTTCTTTGCAGTCTTGTTATATGAACGACACCTGCATACTTGTATTATTTATTTAGTAACTTTTTTGCAGTCTCGTTATATGAACGACACCTGCATAATTTTGTTATTTATTTAATAACTTCTTTGCAGTCTCGTTATATGAACGACACCTGCATGATTTCATTCTACACAAATCTCGTTCCATGAACGAGAACTTCAGAATTTAGGGTTCACCATTGCATATATCTCGTCATATGGACGACATATTATTTAAACACTTCTTTGCAGTCTCGTTATATGAACGACACCTGCATAATTTCATTCTACACAAATCTCGTTCCATGAACGAGAGCTTCAGAATTTAGGTTTAACCATTGCATATATCTCGTCATATGGACGACGTAATATTTATTTAAATATCTTCTTTGCAGTCTCGTTATATGAACGACACCTGCATAATTTCATTCTACACAAATCTCGTCCCATGAACGAGAACTTCAGAACTTAGGGTTCACAATTGCATATATCTCGTCATATGGACGACGTATTATTTATTTAATATCTTCTTTGCAGTCTCGTTATATGAACGACACCTGCAGAAGTTCATTCTACACAAATCTCGTTCCATGAACGAGAACTTCAGAAGTTAGGGTTCACAATTGCATATGTCTCGTCATATGGACGACGTATTAATTATGTAATATCTTCATTCTAGTCTCGTCATATTGACGACGCATTCTTTAAATATTTGCATCTATCTCGTTATACGAGCCTTTTATATATATATTCATATTTGTAAATTCATTCATATACTTGTCATTACGTTTCTGAAATTCATAGTTCCATGTTAGGAACATTTATATAAATAGATTTTTTCTTATATTTTGTAAAATATTGGTGTCAGAGTTGATTTTTTAAAATTGCGTTTATAAAATAAACATCTTATTAACGCAGTTGTGTTCCGTGTCTTCACTAATCCAGTCCCGACTCGGTCTATCTTGTGACAAATGGTGTCAGAAGTGGGATTATAATTGGATTAGGCGAAGCACGGATTTAAAATTGCATAGGTCCGGATTGTGGTAAGTTTTGTTTTAAAGATATGTTTCAGATCAGAAGCTTCCTTACAGGACAAATCAGGCTGGTGAGTTAATACCTCACTCGTATTCTGTTTTATAGATACATATATACATATTGAATACAATGGGAGGAGTAATATACGGTTCGTTCACGTAATCCCAAGAATTGTATGTGTTATATGATAGTGCATTTAGGATTGGTTATCTTATCAACAGCATTCACCGTGTCGTCACTCAAAGATTGATGCGTTGGGCACAGACCCTGCAGCCATATGTTTTCGGATTGAAGCAATCAGATGGTCGGAAAATGTAGGGGCTGATTACTTAAGCAGACTGTGATTTGCAGATTTTTTTTTTTGTTTATTCCTTCATTGTATCACGTTATTACTGTAATGTAAATAACGTCTCATTTCGTATTTTTGTGTGCCAATTCCGTGTTTTTCTAAAAGTGTTGCCACTTTTTTTTTGAAGGGGGGAGGTATGTCACGGAATTGTATACGACTATGTTCAATATGTATATGTGGTCAAAAATCTAGTCTCTATTTCGTTACTGCGTACAGCCTGACGAGAGTAGTTTATTATTTTTGGGGTATTTTTAGTTATTTCGACATAATGAGCGAACACTCAGCTCATGCTGCACATGCGAAATTGCCTGCAGTTTAAAGTACCTAGCTGCGCATATGTCACAGCTAGGGGAATTTAAGGACGAAATTATAAGACAGAAATCACATCACAATCCAGTCTTGTCGGAAAAAGCTTCCATCCTTAAAGGAGCAATCTATCAGCTAAAAGAGGTAACAATAACTTTGTTCTCATTGCTATTTGTATTATGATATAATTCATTGTTTTACATATTAGATGTTTAGTATTTATTATAAAATCTATAGAATAAGTACATAGGTTAGGCAGCGCCATTTTATCAGAAGTACTATATTTTGTTTCATTAGTTCTTTTGTATCTGAACATAATTGAGTTCAATTATACGCTGCATGCTTAACGTTAAATGTACATGGATAATTATTTCATGTGCGTGCATGCGCTTCATATGTGAGAATACTTGACTGTGTCTTATGTATTACACGGATCGGTTGTTTTAATTTTAGCTGAGTGGGGGCCGTTGGTGCCCGGGTGCGGTGCCATGTTGTGGTGTCCGTGGGCTGACCGTGGGGGCCAGTGGTGCCAGTGTGTGGTGCATGTTGGGGTGACCATGGACGACCATGGGGGCTTGTCTATGCTGCCCGTGGTGTGCTGAAGTGTTGCGCTGTGTTTTGGTGACGATGTTTCGGAAGAGTGTACTGGTGTCCTCAAATCGAGGGACCAAGGCATCGCGACCATCGTCTCTGTATTGAATGTAAAGGGCTCCCGAGGGATCTTTCAAACAGACGTGGGAGTGGACCATGCGTGGCGACTCCACCACCATTGACTAGAGCGGTATACATCTTCGACGTCAAAAGGACGCCATGATAGTTGTAGTATACGTGTTCCATATTTTTTTATTACCATCTAAGCAAGTAATTCACATCCATGTATCAGTTTCGTTATCTAAACGACTCATAATTTCCCTTTTCTTTGCAGCCTCGTTATATGAACGACACCTGCATAATTGTATTATTTATTTAATATCTTCTTTGCAGTCTCGTTATATGAACGACACCTGCATTATTTTATTATTTATTTAATATCTTCTTTGCGGTCTCGTTATATGAACGACACCTGCATAATTTCATTCTACACAAATCTCGTTCCATGAACGAGAGCTTCAGAATTTAGGTTTCACCATTGCATATATCTCGTCATATGGACGACATATTATTCAAACACTTCTTTGCAGTCTCGTTATATGAACGACACCTGCATAATTGTATTATTTATTTAATAACTTCTTTGCAGTCTCGTTATATGAACGACACCTGCATAATTTTATTATTTATTTAATA
Organism: Unio delphinus; assembly: GCA_029339505.1. Classification (NCBI taxonomy): domain Eukaryota; kingdom Metazoa; phylum Mollusca; class Bivalvia; order Unionida; family Unionidae; genus Unio; species Unio delphinus. The sequence goes on from JAQISU010000087.1 coordinate 3,596,028, forward strand.
ACTAATTTGCAGTCTCGTTATATGAAAGACACCTGCATAATTTTGTTATTTATTTAATAACTTCTTTGCAGTCTCGTTATATGAACGACACCTGCATAATTGTATTATTTATTTAGTAACTTTTTTGCAGTCTCGTTATATGAACGACACCTGCATAATTTTAATATTTATTTAAACACTTCTTTGCAGTCTCGTTATATGAACGACACCTGCATAATTTTATTATGTATTTAATAACTTCTTTGCAGTCTCGTTATATGAACGACACCTGCATAATTTCATTCTACACAAATCTCGTTCCATGAACGAGAACTTCAGAATTTAGGGTTCACCATTGCATATATCTCGTCATATGGACGACATATTATTTAAACACTTCTTTGCAGTCTCGTTATATGAACGACACCTGCATAATTTCATTCTTCACAAATCTCGTTCCATGAACGAAAACTTCAGAATTTAGGTTTCACCATTGCATATATCTAGTCATATGGACGACGTAATATTTATTTAAATATCTTCTTTGCAGTCTCGTTATATGAACGACACCTGCATAATTTCATTCTACACAAATCTCGTCCCATGAACGAGAACTTCAGAACTTAGGGTTCACAATTGCATATATCTCGTCATATGGACGACGTATTATTTATTTAATATCTTCTTTGCAGTCTCGTTATATGAACGACACCTGCATAATTTCATTCTACACAAATCTCGTCCCATGAACGAGAACTTCAGAATTTAGGGTTCACAATTGCATATGTCTCGTCATATGGACGACGACGACGTATTAATTATGTAATATCTTCATTCTAGTCTCGTCATATTGACGACGCATTCTTTTCATATTTGCATCTATCTCGTTATACGAGCCTTTTATATATATATTCATATTTGTAAATTCATTCATATACTTGTCATTACAAGACAGATTTTTCTTATATTTTGTAAAATATTGGTGTCAGAGTTGATTTTTTAAAAATGCGTTTATAAAATAAAAATCTTATTAACGCAGTTGTGTTCCGTGTCTTCACTAATCCAGTCCCAACTCGGTCTATCTTGTGACAACTATAAACACAAATCATCAATCAAGGCGGTCTAATTTTCTTCAACTATTCCAATAACCTGTGCCGTTTCATAGTCGCAAGATAGATTGCTTTTGTTACGTATATTTAATGTCATTTGTATTTATTTTTATGGTCTGTCTCTTAGATTTAAATTTGGCATTTTTAAGTTTTAAGATTCGTTCATTGAAGGGGCTAGTGATCTGTACTACATAATCAACAACAGATGTTAACCTCATTTTCTGACCTTGCTTCAGAGTGTAAGCGAGCTTCCAAATTGATTCCAAGGACATTAGAGCTTTATTTTAAAATGATTGGTTGATTCCAAGGACAAAATGGAGTAAAGTATAAACATTTTTCTAATTCAGTTGGGTCATACGATGTTTGCGTGATTTCTTCAACGTGAGATTGTTCTGAGAGATTCTGGAAGGTCGTGACCCCTTTTCTGTTTACGTTAAAACAGATATTTAAATTATTGTTTGGGAGAGAACAGTTCAGTAGTTACTCTGGCTATGCAATATAAAGATGTTTCATTGTTTGAGTGTAAATTATTTCAAATTCGTTTGGGATCAAGAGGAATTTATTGTGTTTTTATCTAGAAATTACTTGTGTTCATTGGAATTATTATAAAACTAAAACTGATTTCATCACGTGACATCGTCGTCCATATTGGATTACATCGTCAAGATTCGAACCGGGAACTATTAATACATTTTATAATCAGGACATTTGCAATTCCACTAGTGGAGTATATTGTGAAGTCTTTTTGGATTAACTTTGGACTTGATTCTCTAAACCCGTAAGTCTATTTTTTTCTGTTATTAAATATTTGTACTCAATAAATTTCTTTGTTAAATTTTACAAGCTTGTAGTTTTCACTTCTTTCTATGTTGCTGCTTATTCGAGCCTAAGCACGTAACACTTTATTTGTACTTTTTAACATTAAGTCGAATTCTATCGCAATTCAATCCAAACCTACTAAAATATTTTAAAATATTCAAGTTCATTCGATCCGATCATCGACTTTAATTCATCAGTAGTCATACCTTGAAGAAATTTACAAACTGATTTACAAAACTGTGATCTTTTCGGGAATTTCGGCCTCTGTCACCTTCTGCTAGCAATTATACTAATTTTGAGGTGTGCCATAATTAAATACTTAATACCTATGATAAGGGAAGCGGCAAATATAACGCTAATATGTTAAATATCGCATTTGAAAACTGTTAATGTAAATAGTCATTATTAATCTTATAATATTCTAGTATCAAAAAATGTAGAAAATAATTTTGAATTTTACTTTTTTACGGCTGTTATTTTCTCTGCATTGAAATAACCTACCGATCTATGCGACGACAAATAATTTTTGAAATGATTTAACTTATCGTTATATTACTAATGTCACCAGTATAGCAAATTGTTCAGCCGTCCCAAGGCTAATATAGTTTTCTGTTGCGATGGTCCTTTCACCGTTGTAACGGTAATTTTAATCATTGGATATCCATTTCATCGCTAAAATTAGTGTCACCTTTGTGGCAGACACTTCGTATCGTCAACTATGTATTTTCATCGATAAAATATACCATTCCAACAACAAAAAGTACCAGGGTACCTGTATGACATCACGTTACAACTATACTTGAATATCCTTTGAACGGTTTAATGATTCCGTTACAGCAATAATAAATGCCATTGAAATTACAGCAGTGTTTGTGATGCCGTTATATGAAGAGACTATAGCGTTGCAGACTTGATCGGATCTGATACGATAATAATGGTACACCAATTGTGTCTCGTTTGGTACATCGTATAGGTAAGTTACTTCTTTTGTGCCAAACATGTGATTACATTTCGTTCAAGATGATTTTATTTATGCATCTTGCAAGACTTGTATGAAGCGCACATTAAACAGATGCACACAGATAGTACGGATCACGTCACCTGGAATCAACATAATATAGTGTTCTAAACATGATCTGCTACGATTGCAATGGTACCAACCTAACTCATTAGTTTGGTACATCATATGGGCAAACTGAAGATGATGTTATTTATGATTTTTGCATGACTTATACAAAGTGCACATCAACCGATGCACACATATATAACGGCTCTCATCAACTCGAATTAGCTATATATAAATGTACAATGTGCAAGGTAAATCTTGTGTTGCAAAAACTATGGCTCGAATAGTCATATGAAAGAGATCAAACGTTTATCAAAATGTGTTAATTTACTGTATGGCATCTGTAAGATCCGCCTGTACACTAGTGAATATGCGCACACACACACACACACAAACCTACACGCACACCAAAACGAAAATGGGCAAAAGGAACACAATTATATTCCATGGCTATATTCAATTGTAAATTTCAAGATGAAACGATTTCTCTAGTATTATCTGTGATAGGAAGGAACATATTAAGGCTTCGAAACTTTACCATCTCTATGGCAATTTTATTGCAAGAAATACAACTTTAGATATGTTAGGCCATTTGAACTAAGTTCCTACACTTTTGTTTGCATTTTAAACGCACACGTTCTAACTGTTTGATACATTAAAATTAAATATTCTGTTACAATTTGTAAATAAAAATGGCATATTGTTCCATTGGAATACAATCTAACTATTTATCAGGAAGAAGTGATTATAATTCATTGTTAATTTTCTTACTTATTAATTAATACAAAAAATACAAATCTTGCATTGGGTACAAGTATCGTGCAAAAAAATCAACATTCTAGTCGTTTAAATTGTCATCCATCATTGTTGCTGATAGCTGTTTGAATCCAGCCTCCTAGCCCTATACCATGTCTATGAAAACATCCGCATTGTATCCAGATTGAAATTGGAACACATCTGCCGCGGACATGACTACATTTTGTTCCACTTTCCCTTGCGATGTCATTACAAAAACGATCTTGGCCTTTGCACTTCCTTCCCTCAGTCTCTGCCACGAGGATCCAGAGAAGAATGAAAATCAAGGAAAATGGCCGCATCTTAACCAGGACCTGAAATTAATATAATGTGTTCACTTAATCTCAGACAATTTCTAACTTAAGTTTATAATTAAAAACAAACGTCCACCAGAATTTAATTGCAAATTAAAGGATCTAATTTAAATTTTCTGTTAAGTAAACATCATTACTAAAACAGGTCAGGTTATAGAAAAGTCTCTTAAAATTGTTGATTAATTTCTAAGCAATAGAAGACCGTTTTTCATATTTAGTTATTTCTCTGCCTAATAAAGAAGAGTGATTTATGAAAACCACCTTCAATTTACCATGCAGATGCTTTCATCAGCTTCAATATCTGGTTTCATCCAAATATTTATCGCCTACATCATTAACTTTGGCATCTTCTTTCATTCCAGAAACATTACATTCCTTGAAAGTGTAGCGGTTAATGAAGGGTGTCACATATATTTGTGATATTTTAGTCTCTAAATAGGTACAAGATTTTACACTGTCATGCCTTCAAAACAGCAATAAAAATTCTAACGATTTATGAGCACATTTTTGTATCACTGTAATGTGTATTTAATTTATTTCGTGTCCTTGACTTTTGTTCACGACTGACGTTATATATGCTTGACGTTTGTCTTTGACTGAGGATAGAGTTTTAGTGTGTACCGAGATTATGGAAACAAATTTGGTTACAGATAAAAATAATTTGTAATTAAGAAGATGTGTAAGAAAAGTTTGTTTCGCCATAGATCAATATAGGATGGACATCAGTCTGAGTTCAACTAGATCATTCACTCCACCTTTTAATATCACTCTGAATTCGTTAAATGTTCCATTTCTATATATAATTGGGAATACACATTTATTTAGCATGTTCAATAGAATTACAAATTAAAGATTTACTGTTTTGACTCGGATAAATATATAGTGAAATTGTTACTTCATTCAAAGGAATTCATGATTATTTTCGTCAAGCATGGTGACTTATCAACATTAAAAGACGCAGTACAACACCACGTTAAACACATAGTATTCCTTTAGAAAACTAAACATTAATATTTGTGCCAAAGTTGTTAGAATTATGTGCGATTTAGTTCGCAAAAAGTTAAGTTACTTTGAAATTCTCACCTTTTAGTAGAAGAGGGAAAAAAAGTTTCTGTCACCATCATGTCAAAACAAAAAATTATTTGACAGTTTGATTAAAACGTTGACTCCGACACCGAACATTTGTTATTCTTACGTCCCATAAAAGATATTATTTGCGTTGAATTTTTTTAAATACAATTTTGCAAATACTTGTTGTCATTGACGCTAAATTGTTTTTCACTACCCAACTTCAAATGATGATCAATTTACATATAATTAGACTAGCTTGAACTAATTGAACCTAAAATGTTTCCAGCAATTCAGCCTTTGGTTTTGACTGTGGACCATTGACCTGCCGTTTCTTATGATTTTATACGTCTCAGCGAGCTTTGATAAATGTATGCCATATAAATATTTTGTTAGATTATCCGTTGACCCAGAAAAATCTTCACATTTGACCTCATGCCCTTGACATAACCAGTAATCATCCGCTCACCTTTGCAAAAGTGATATCTACAGTATAACGGATTGAAGATTGGGATGGCAGCTGGAGTAGACAACATCCAAACTGAACTTATCAAGCATGGGGATACCAATCAGTGATAGAGCTGCTAACAAAAATCTGATACAAGATCTGAAAGACAGATGAATGGCCAAAACAGTGGACCCTGTCACTGATATGAAACCTCCCCAAAAACGGCAATATCCAGCTGTCCCTAAATTAAAGAACTATTACTTTGATCAGCCAATATTGTAAGGTAATGCTGAATATCATATTGAACGGACTGAAGCCAGAAGCAAAAGAATTAATCGATCAAAACAGTGGAAGAAGAACAAAAGAACAATCATTTAATTCATTACGATTTTGCACATGTTAGTTTACTTCTAAACTTAACAGGATGCACAAACTGTTTTTACACTTGGTATTGTGTCATATAAATAGAGATAGGCCAGTTCCTCTTTGAAAGTGGTATCCAAAGTCTGTTGACAATATATACAAAACAAATTGGAAACTTTCTAGGCATTACGTCCCAAAAGAGATATTATTTGCGTAGGGTTCTTTTAATACAATTTTGCTAATACCTTTTGTCATTGACGATAAAAAAAAATTCAGTAACCAACTTCAACTTGAACTAATTGAATCTGAAATTTTTCCAGCAATTCAGCATTTTGTTTTGATTGTGGACCATTAACCTGCTGTTTCTTTTGATATTATACGTCTCAGCGAGCTTTGATAAATACATGCCATATAAATATTTTGTTAGATTAGGTTTGTCCGTTGACGCAGACTAATCTTCATATTTGACCTCCTGTCCTTCACATAACCGGTAATGTTTCCGCTCAAATTTATAAGAGTGGTATATAAAGTCTGATCACAATTATGGGCTATTCATAATTTTATGATAGAATATTGAGTATCCCTGCCTTTCAGTTTCCACTGATATTTTGTACCATGAAAACTATTACGAGGATACAATAATGTAATGTAAAGTTATTGACTGAACGTGACATTTCCAAAATTTCACTTCAATTCTGTTTCACGTGACTGCTTTTCTTAAGTACATAATTTTTGTATATATGTATGTATGTATGTATGTATGGTGACGAACTTAGATGCCAGGCGATAGCGATACTACAACGAAAGGTGCAGTTATATTTTTCCTATAGCACTAGTTGAAACAAAAAGAGCTGTTACTTATAACGGAAATGTCTGGCTAAGTGCTATTACTGTATGGCGTGAGAACCCTTATCTGCTGTCGTGTGTCAAGTATCAAATTTTAACTTGACTGAATAATGGAATGGGAATGTGGTTTTAAAAAGATTCACACTCTTGAGAAAGGAGAGGTTTTGTAGCTTTCAATGTAAAAGGATTAATTAGATTCTCTCTCTCTCTCTCTCTCTCTCTCTCTCTCTCTCTCTCTCTCTCTCTCTCTCTCATAACGGATAGGTAGATGGCAACTGTTCGGAAATGTAGGGGTTTTATTGTGTAATACAGCACAATGCTATAAGAGTGTACATAGTGTATATTGTAAATAAACATGTTAACAGCAGAATTATTTTATGAATTTATTTCGGAACCCATCACGTTACCATTTTGGTCACAGCGATGGGATATTCTCACTCTTAGTGAATTGTTCTGGCAGTTGTGTGGGTGTCTTTTAGTATTTTTGAGTCAAATTTGTTCACGGAGATGTGTAATCTTTTAGGGCTAGATAAAACGCGGACTACTGCTCTTCACCCACAGTCACATAGAATGATAGCACGTTTCAATCAGACTATCAAGAACTTTCTGGCTACCCTAGATTCCAAGAATCAGAAAAGCGGGAATGATATTCTGCCACTGGCACTTGTGTCATACCGTATTGCTGCTCATCATTCAACGAAATATTCACCAAATGAAATTATATATGGTCGAGAAGTGAGGTTACCCATTGATTTGATGTCTGGAACTCTAACGGAAAAATCTTTGGAGTCCAGGAATGCTACATAATTTGTTTCAAAATTAAGGACATACTACGATTGTGCCCATGAGTTAGCTAGGGAACACATACAACATGCGAGCGAAACGCAGAAATAGTACTACAACTACACGGCACACATTAAAAAAGTATAGTGACAGGAGACGCAAAGTGGCTACAAGACCAAAAAAGTAAAACTGGGATTAGCCTGAAATTACAGTAAAATTGTGATGGACCCTATCTTATTGTAAAATGTATCAGTGACCTGATATTTCGCATTCAAAAGTCTCCAACACACAAACCACGTGGAGCTACATTTATAATAGACTAACACCATTCTATAGCGACAGTACAAACTGTTTGAAGGACAATGTTAACAGAAAGAAGGAAATTCCTAACAATGTATCTAGTGTTGAAAATGATTCCGACCGGTCGAACAGTGAGAGTGGCATTCCGGATGCTACGGAGTATGGGCGCGGCAAGCGGGTGCGACACCCAGCACAGAGATTGGTCGCTTGAGTGTAGAGTGATCTTAATCGTGATCAGGATCAATAAATTGACTGTGTTCTGTGTCTATCAAATGCTTTAAATTAGTAGAAATGTGCAAATGACTAAACTGCCTTACACATACTTGTAAACTATTTCATTAGGCATAAGTGCTTAGTGTGTAAATAGGATTTATGTGACTTAATTAGAAGGGGAAAAAAAAGAGTTCATTGTAATTTATATAAAGAAATTAAATTGAATGAGACAGTGACATGTGGGATACATTTTTACAAATAGTGGATCAATGTGATGAAATTAGATACGTGGAGAGAGTTTTGCTTCTATTATATGGGCAGTTATATTTTCCCCATAGCACTAGTTGAAAAACGTAGAGCTGTTTATCTTAACGGAACTGTCTGGATGATGGCAGTGATTATAGGGCGTAAGAACACTTATCTGCTTTCTGCGTCAAGTATCAGGTTTTAACTAGAATGAAGTATGGACTGGGAAAGTGGTTTTAATAAGATTGACAGACTTGAGAAAGGAGAGATTTTGTAGCTTTCAGAGTGAAAGGATTAATTAGGTTTTCTCTCTGTTAAAAGGATAGGTAGATAGTAACTCTACAGAAAAGTAGGGGTTTTCTTGTGTAATGCATCACAATGCTAAAGGAGTGTACATAGTGTATATTGTAAATAAACATGTTAATAGCAGAATTATTTTATGGATTTATTTCGGAACCCATCACGTTACATAATGTGTGTGCGTGCGTGCGTGCGTGCGTACGTGGATAGATAGATGGAAGGGTGGATGTACAGACAGACATGCAGACAGATAGATAGATAGATAGATAGATAGATAGATAGATAGATAGATAGATAGATAACGTATTCTTCGTTGCCGAGACACAATTTATGAACATTTTACGGAAATGAAAATCTTTATAATCATTGCATTTTGGTACCTAATTATTAATTTTCGTCCCGTTCAGCACTCACGGTTACTTTCTAAATCAGTCTCACACCAGACTGTCTATGAATATTCAAAATCCGATCAATAGATAGAGAGATTAGTGGTCGGGCGGACTGGAGGACGGGAACAAGGATATTCGCAGGTGCTGCCGTTAGGAGTCATCACGACCTCGCAATTATCTACTTGCGAGTGAGGCTCAAGCAATTTAACAAACCAAAGAACATCAGACTCAATTTCAACATTGAACAAATCAAGGACACTAACATTTGCAAGTCATTCCAAGCCACAATTGGAGGAAGATTTTCCCCACTCCTTGTGATGGATGGTGATGTTAAAGTGATGACTAACACAGTTATTACAGTAGCTGACATGGACGTCTTTGTTCTCCATCGCCCAAAGAATACTTCCTGGCTTAAATAATAGATTCTGAAGTTGTGTGATGCCCGAAGAGACCTTGAAAGCACCAGACACACAACAGGGACAATGGAGTACCAAGACATTATCATGATTATCAGCTAAATAAGATTGGATTGGACATAAGTGTGCAGAAAGAAAATATAGTCTGATAAAGAATAACAGGACAAAGACATTCTAAGCCATGAGAGACCTCACCAAAATGAAGCAAACAAGAGCCAGTACCATTCAAGACGAAAATGGAAAATGCCTCTTGGCGAGTGACATTGCAGAAGGATGGACTAAGTATTGCAAAGCACTCCTCAACCATCAATCCAAAGAAGAGCCAAGGGTGCTTGAAGTTCTAATCTTCTCAAATGATGATGATTTCTTCATTCTCAAAGAAGAGGCGGAGTAGCAATAAGGGCACTGAAGAATTCGAAGGCAGCTGGATTAGACAACATCCCAGCTGACCTTATCAAGAATGGGGGTACCAATCAGTGATAGAGCTACTAACAAACATCTCAAACAAGAGCTGGCTTACAGATGAAAGGCCAAAACAATGGACCCTGTCAGTGATTTTAAATTTCCCGCAAAACCGTAATATTTAGCTGTGCAAAAAATACAGAACTATTACTGTGATCAGCCAATATAGTAAGGTCATGAGTGGAAGAAGAACTACAGAACAATCGTTCTATTGATTTCGATTTTGCACATCTTAGGTTACTTTTAAACTTTACAAGACGTGTAAGCTGTCTTTTACACTTGGTATTGTGTCCTTAAAATCAGTAGAGATAAGCCAATTCCTCTTTAAAGGTTGTATCCAAAGTCTGATGGCAATATATACCGAAAAATTGGAAACCTTATTGACATTATCCAAATATGGCAGGCAATCGAAATTTAATACTTTTCTAAACCTGAAGTTGGTAAAGTTCGTATATCGTTCGACAAAGTATACAACAGGACAAATATAGGGTATTCACGACCGGATGATAGTTAACATTCAATACATTGAAGGGGCAGGTTAGGGGCGGATGATCTGAAAGTTTTATTAAAATTGGTATAATCTCCTTATGGACTTTACAACGTACGCTTGAAGAACAAGATGCCAAGATAAACTTACTGCTGATTAAAAATCTACCCCAAACGAACGAAGGAAGATAGAAACGGCGAATGGTATAGACATAATGTGCTCTACATATTATATTTCGAACTAATAAAGTAAGGCCTAAACAAAACATTGTTATATAAATATAGAACGTCATGAATGCAGATAGTCCTCTAATATTTTCTGTTTTTTCTAGTATAACTTCTAGCCTACCGACCTTACGGTTTTTCTATCTACTATTTTCACACCAGATCGCCTCTCGAATAATTCACCGCAGTTCTAAATCTAGAAAGAAAAGATATGGAGGGAGGGAGAAACTGGTTGGACAACGGATTAACGGATAAACAGTGAAATGTATACATACAAAGATAGGTGTACATACATACATACATACATACATACATACATACATACATACATACATACACTCAATGCTAACATAAATCAGGCTCTAACGTGGTATTTTAACATAAACAAGTGAAAAACCTGATATTATAACATAAATAAATGAGCAACGTGGAATACTAAACACGCAATAGAGTGGGATACTTATAACGATGATGCTGTTATCGCCTACACATTGTCAATTTCTTATTCTAACATGCATATATATGTACCTACGTACAACATGCCTACATCCTTACCTGCGTATCTGACTACCTTTTTACCTACATTCATACATACATACATACATACATACATACATACATACATACATACATACATACATACATACATACATACATACATACATACATACATACATACGAACAACAATCTGAACACATACTGTCTCGCGAATACAAATTTTCATTTTCCGTTACATCTTTTTTAGCTATCTTATGAAACGACAAAATGAAATTTAGTTATTATGAAAATAAACACAGAAATAAGGTGGGACACTAAAAGACGTACGTAACACTCAATGCTAACAGAAATAAGGCTGTAACGTGGTATTTTAACATAAACAAGTGAATAACCTGATATAATAACATAAACAATGGACACCGTGGGATACTAAACACGCAATATAGTGTGGTACAAATAACGATTGTGCAGTTATAGTCTATGATTAAGACTACGATATAGGTGGCAACGACAACAGATGAGATGCGATACTGACTATTGGACTTATAAATATAATTTCACAAAATAAATTAGGAGAAAATCGCTGATCATAAAACTACAATAGCAAAAAATCAAATGCACAATGATAGGATATGAATGTCACAAAATAAGTGAAACATATATGGTTAACTATTCCTGATTCCTGATATGTCAATTCATCTACAAAAGCGTTCTCTTAGTTACATATACAGTTCATAGTACATGAATTGATCCAACGCATTTATCGCAGAAGGCATGTATTATAAAGATATAAGTGGTTTCTGGAGAATATTAAAGAAAGAAAAAGAGTGAGAAGGAGGGGAAAAGATTACCTGATGCTATTCGAAGCAGTATTCGATGGCTGCAATTTAAACGTTGTACTGAGCAGATATGAGCTATATAAACTCTGTAACCTCTATAACTATTTCCTGTTTTGCGTCAGATACGTAATGCTACTTGGTTGGATAAGAGCACACCTTTTATAATCAGAACTGATCCAGCACCGATCTGCCTAACATAACAAACTCCTGAAACCATAACGGACACCAATTAGATAAAAAGCTACATAGTTGAGGATGTCTATTACGTCATCCAAATATATGTGCATCATTCGTTTGACCCGAAAAATCAATTAAAGCAAAACGTGCTTTTCTTCTAAGCCACAAATTCATATATGCATTGCTCATGCCTGGAGATCATTTGTGACACAATGATGTTCACATTGCAAATGAAAAGCCTTTTCCAATTTGTTAATTGATTTGAACCCATTTTGTCCACTACTGTTGGTGGTTAGCTTTTTTCAGCCGACTAATGGTTCGTCACTAGTTAGATTCTATCATGCAATTCTTACCTCTGTAACGGCTGGCTCGGTATCAAGGGTTATTAGTACAATATCGCACAAGTCATGGTCAGAGGTATTGAGCAACTTGGAAAAACATCACTCGAAACCTCCTCCCGCTAATTCTCGTTATCTAAAGGAATGACCTCTACGGTGTAATTTGCCCGGTCAGAATGGATATGGTAATCTGAGATAGTATCTTGTACAAAACAACACACGAGCCCCTGTAAAGATAAAAAAAGAAATTAATTGCAATACAATCAAGAGAAGAATGACACAATAAATTACAATTTTCTTTCCTTCTGACTATTCTTCGTTCAGAAGCACTTCAAAACCGAAGCTTAAAAATAATGGATACATTAATTAAACATTCAAACACTCATAAAATAGATGAATTTATCCGGTAATGACTGATAGTAACTTTCATCATGAAATCGAGTGTTCAATAACATCGGACTGCTTGGGAAATTTACAATGACCTTGTTCGTCGACTGGTTTTTTTCCTTCTGCGTTCGTCACGACTTTAACTTGCACTTTTTTGTTGAACGTGGGATTTCCACAACTCTGACTTCTGGCTTCCTTTCCCTCCTTTTCTTGACTTCTTTTCCCTCCTTTTAATAACTTCTCGCTAATTCCCACTCTTTCCAAACAAACTATTTTCCTTGTGTTTTCGGCGTCTTACAATCGTTCCACATTCAGTTTTTCCCCTGGAACCCAATTGTACGAACGTATTTCATGCAAAGAACGATCGGAGTCCTGGTAATTACTTCTACCTTTCGGTTTCTCTCTTGCAGAGAAATTTTCAGACTAATTCAAACTCATCAGCTCAAAGAATATATATTTCCTCGATTCTAGGGTTCGACACACACCCCTCCTTCTACATTTGACCAATCGGAATAAATGCTATTCCTACGGACATGTTTGAAAAACCGTTTATCAAGATGCCAAAAATTCCACTTGGGGTCGAAATATCACCCTACCATTTGTTTCAAATCACTTTGACATCTACGTGAGAAATTCCCTCTCTTAAGCGTGTCAAACACCAAGTTCGGTTCTGCTATCAATATTCTAACAGCATGACCCAGTTAAGTAAACATTCCTTCGTCCACACTCTACTCCAAGACAATTAATTGTCGGCTAGACTAAGAATTAATTAATGAATTTCACTGGCGAAAAATTTGGCACTTGACAACCTCATAGTAATTTCAGAACAGGACAGAACATAAAGTTTATTCAGTGCAGTAGACCTCCGATCCATAATACAAAAACATTATAAAACAGAGTATAAGATTCAATGCGCTATAACAGTGTAGTCAAATACATTTCTTGATATATTGATAGTGATGCTTTTAACAGCTTATCTCATCGTTTGAAAGCAAAGAACAAATAGTTTAACATGTGTAATCAGTCTAGTTATTATATCATAAGTCTACTGAAATTTTGATACAATATATCATTTTGAGATAATGCGGTTGTGAAATGCCAAATTTTCTGTCCATCTATTAATCAACCATTAGTTGTGGCAGATACCCATTAGTTAGATTTATGAAACACGTCGTGCAAGAGACATGGATCTGTATAGTAGGATATGACCTTTGTACTAATTAAACCGTGTTTGTTTAGCAGCCGACCGACTGCTGGAGACCATTTAAAGTTTCATTTCGCAAGGAATATGTCATAATTTAGAAAATGCAGAGATTATGTTACTTAAAAACAAAGGATGTCATATTTACCATGACGTAAGCGACTTTAACGGAAAGCGGAGAAAATACATTTGATTCTGATTGGTCACGGTTAAAAAAGTAAGGGGTGTGTTTTAAACGAAAAATCTTTGAACATAATATCGCACTAGCTAAAAAAGAAGCCAGTCTTTACATTTCCTCTGCAAGAGAAGAGAGGACAGTAGTAGAATTATTTAAAGACTCCGAATGTTATTTGAGAGAAATACATTCGTCAAGGAAACGTGGTCGAAAACCGCCAAAACTAACAATTGAGTGACACACCAAGAAACACAAAGGTAATGTCACAATTCCATGTATATTGCATATAATGTTAGATTGGTTTACAGATCTGTATGATTTCGTTTGATACATTTGTATAATTGATTTAATTTGATACATTTGTATAATAATGTGTTTTGTATTATTAATCGGAAGTACTTGCTTGAATTCATTTGATACATTTGTATAATAATGTGCTTTCGAATATGAATTGGAATTCTTACCTTAATTCTTAGTTAAGAATGACGTAGTGTTAATTTATGTCTTAAAAACACTACGCTGAGTATGAATAGGACGTGTTACGATAATTCTTGAACTTATCATATTGTTTGAATAATGATTGTGCTCTAAGAATTTAATATATTACGTTGGTAAGTTAGTTACAAGAATACATGAGAATTCAATAATAATTTAGCGACCGTGTATACGATTCAACGCCTCGCTATGTAGTACGTTAATGTATTAGATCAAGGCAAAACGATTTAACAATTGGTTTAACTACATTCCTTTGTAGACATGTGTATTTAATTACTAGCCGTAAAATGTTTATCACTGATAGAAATACCTGATTGCTCGAACCAGGAATAATGGACAGTCTCAACTGTAACCATTGTAACGAGAGACTTAGGTTGTTTTAATTTTCTATTGTAAGGAAGAAAAAAGCTTTGTTGGGAAGTTCGTGAAGTTACGGGAATAATTACGTAAATATTGGACAATTAATTGAGAGACAGAAATTTCAGTATACGCATGAGACAGTGGACAAGTCCGGATTCAAGCGGAACATCCATGAGTGTAGATTATCAAGAAACAAAGGGACTTCTAGAACAACATTGGATGGAACAGTGAACGTGGACCGAGCCATAGCAGGTTACGAAACTCGAAGAAAGCACTGACTTCGATTGTACCACTCGATCCTATGATGATTTTAAATTATCAGTAATAGAACGGCTAATTTGTTTAAATCTATTTCAAGTCTATTGTAATTCTGTGAAAGGTTATTCTAAACCACGCGTATTCCTAATGAAAGGAAGTTTCATAATGTTGTATGTATTGATTAAATTGTTTGTTTTATCTTTACGAGGGCTCGGAGTTGTTTGTTCAATATACCTGCTCAATTTACCTTATACATACTTATACTCAAACCAGGCAATTAAACAGAGTGCGGTCATCTCTTAGATATCGAGTATCAAAGGGGAAGTGGCTTATAGCTAGTATTATTATATGTTGTGCAATACCCCTTGACAAAGTGGGACGTAACACATACCCTTTGACAAGTGGGGCTTGTACAATATTATACGAATAACGCTCATAACCCGCTGAGAGACTGACAGCGGTCTCAAATTAACATAACAAGTATATATGCACACAAAATGACACTCGTTTGGAACATACTTAATATTTCTTTAATGCTTTATTTGCAAATGTTTTGATCTTTTTAAATTGTGTTATGCTTTTTCGTTCACTCGTTACATCATCTTATGAACATCGAAAAGATGGAAACGCTTTTCTGAAAATGAAAGTTAGATCTAATGTTAAATATTTGTCAATACCCAATAACACCCTGTATTCGTTATAATAAATATGTTTTGCAGAATATCCAGTATTATCGCCAAGGTCTGCAAATAAATAGATGTTATCTGAATCTAGTTAGAAAACATTTTCATTTACCCATATCTGGCACAGCAATGAATAACCAAATCATGAGATAATAAGAGATTTGGATTTACTAGCCCTTGCGATTATGACTTCATCATCCCTAATTGGATTAAAAGTTATATGTCATCGCATAGGATGTATGATTGTCAGCATATGTATAATTTTTTTCCAGCACTTTTCAATTATGTAACAGATAAGTTGTAATTGCATCAATGTCATGACCAGCACATGTCCGAGACACATATTTCATAGTTATATCAACATCTTTAATTACTGAACGATCAGAGCTGAAAAGTCACTTGAAAGCTTTCAGGTAATATGTGCGATAGGTGCCAATTTACGAAACTATTCTGGTTTCCGTACCTTCTAATCTGGTAATTATTTCCAATGTTTAGTCTGATTTAAGAGGTTCATCATTATGGTATGACATAGTGATTATCGGTCATCATGATGGTATGAAATGGTCGTTATCGGTCATCATGATAGTATGACATGGTCATTATCGGTCAAAATTATGGTATGACATGGTCATTATCGGTCATAATTATGGTCTGACATGTCATTGTCGGTCATCATGATGATATTACATGTTGATTATCGGTATCCATTATCGTACAACATGGTCATTATCGGTCAGAATGATGGTATAACATGGTCATTACTGGTATACGTAACATTTTCAGTGTTGTGCCTAATGTAACGCACATAATTAAAATAATAATTCTGATAAGCTTCTTTCTTTTGGTTTTCATCATTTAAATATGTTCGCTCGTCATATTTAATACGGTTCATTATAGTGAATCTCTTTATTATTCTGTATTCATTACAAGCTTCTTTGCCTTTGAATAACTTCTATTTATTTTGTTCCGTCAAGCTGCTTCGTTTCTTCAAACCAGTTGTATCTTATTGTTTTAAAGACTTGCAATGACTACATTTTAACAATTTGTCTTTATATATGTCTCATGTTGAATCCATTTATTCAATAGGTCATTTAATATTCAAATTCTGAGTTTATAAAATCTCTTTACTGGGATATTTAATATTTAAATTATTACTTTTCATCCTTCTTTCTTACAGGACCATGTTAGGTTCAAAATTTGACTTTGTATCCATGTGTTTACTGGTTTATTATAACTTTGTATCCAACTTTTTACTAGACCATTTAATATTCAAAGTATGGCCTTGCATCCGTCTCTTTTCAGAGCCATTATATCTTCAAAGAATGCTTAGTTTTCATATGTTTAATGGGCAATTTAAAATTAGAATTGTGTCGATATATCCCTCTGTTACTGGGTCATTTAATATACAAGTATGGTTTAATATCCATGTACTTACTAGGACCGTGTAAAATTCAGTTAATACTTTTTATTCAACAAAGTAAAGTACGTTTGCTTGTAAGTAACTATATTTACATCTGGAATCATTCGATTACCAAACATTGTTTGTTTCCTTGTCAACTAAATAGAAGGTGAATAAATGAGACAACAATCACCCTATAAATAACCTCGTTGATCCTGTGAAATGTAATGTCCATGTATTAACTTAATTTAGTACTCAATATACGCTACTAAACTTTGAGCAAACTGTTCCCTTAATGTATCCTCTACGTGCGTTATTTAAGTATTAAATTGTACAATTCTCACAATGACAGATAACAAACGTACCTGTAACAAGTTTTATGTATAAATCATCAGTTGCATCAGTACAATATTTTCAGAATGACAACCCATATCGGACTTAAGCCAGGAATACGTATCTCATACAATGAGAATATCGACCTATTCATTAAAGGAATCGTACATGTTATTCATATATGTATTGTCTCAATATGGTAAGTAAATAAGACATACATGTCAAATATTGTATGCAAAACGACACAATCGTTTTGTAGATATTGCTTTTTAATATCAAACTCGCATCGATAATCTAGTTTTTTTTGTTTGTAATTTGAAAAGATCAAAAAAAATTGTCAAACGAGTACATGTAAAGCAATTAATTTTATTAATACAAAAAGAAGAACACAGATTGATGGATAAATAGTTCAAATCTATAGACAAAATGGACACGCTTGTTGAATTAATTAATTTATGTAAGGATAGATGAATAAACAAGAAACGGATATAAGTTAAAAAATAGTTGACAGGATTTCAGTTACAAACGAATACAATTTCCTGAGTAAACTACTCTCCGCGAAAGACCATCATTAATTAATTTCCAATTTGTAATATACTTTGTGTTTTGTGGATTATTATTCGTTGCCTTAAATAACGAAAATTTGCTATCACTATATATTGGATTCAATTTCTCGGTACAAAATCAGTTAAAGTCTTTCTAACAATAACCTTTGAATCCTCTCAAAGTTTAAGGCATCAAAAAAAGTTCCAGACCAAATCAGAACATAACAGTCAATGTATCAATTTTAAGCTTACTAACTTACCTGCATGCATATATCAAAGCTACATAAGGCCCGTGTTAATATAGTGTTTTTTACTTTTTCCATCGAATCTCAAATTGTATCTCGGAAACGTTCAATGACATGGTCGTTATCGGTCATCATAATAGTATGACATGGTCATTATCGGTCATATATATGGAATGACATGGCGATTGTCGGTCATCTTGATGGTCTGATATGTTGATTATCGGTCATAATTATGGTATGACATGGTGATTATCCGTCATCTTTATGGTCTGACATGTCTATTATCGGTCATAATGATGGTATGACATGTTGATTATCGGTCATTACTATGGTATGTAATGGTGATTATCGGTCATCATTATGGTCTGACATGTTGATTATAGGTTATAATTAATGCAATTAATGCATGATATGGTGATTATCCGTCATCTTTATGGTCTGACATGTCTATTATCGGTCATAATGATGGTATGACATGTTGATTATCGGTCATTACTATGGTATGTAATGGTGATTATCGGTCATCATGATGGTATGACATGTTGATTATCGGTCATCATGATTTTGTGACATGGTTATTATCGATCTTCATTATGGTCTGACATGGTCATTATCGGTCATCAAGATGGTATGACATGGTCATTATCGGTCATCTTGATGGTATAATATGGTGATTATAGGTCATCATTATCGTACCACATGGTTATTATCGGTTTCATTATAGTATAACAGGGTCATTATTGATATACGTGACAGTTTCAGTGCTGTGTCTAATGTAACGCACACAATTATAATAATAATTCTGATAAGCTTCTTTCTTCTGGTTTTCATCATTTTAATATATTTCCAAGTCATATTTCTTTTGAATCTCTTTATTATTCTGTATTCATTACAAACTTCTTTGCATTAGCCTAGTTCCTATTTTTTTTATTCCGTTAAGTTGATTCGTTTCTTCAACCTAATTGTGACTTATTGTTTTAAAGACTTGCAATAACTACATCTTAAAAAATTGCCCTTATATATGTCTCAATTTGTATCTATTTTGTGAATGAGTCACTTAATATTCAAATTCTAGATTTATAGCAATCTCTTTACTGGGACATTTACTATTAAAATTATAACTTTTCATCAATCGTTTTACATGACCTTGTAATGTTCAAAATTTGACTTGTATCCATGTGTTTACTGCGCTATTATAAATTTGTATCCATCTTTTCACTGGACAATTTAATATTCAAATTATGGCCTTGCATCCGTCTCTTTTCAGGGCCATTATATCTTCAAATAATGCTTAGTGTCCATATGTTTAATTCAGGTAATACCTTTTACTCAACAAAGAAAAGTACGTTTGCTTGTAAGTAACTATATTTACATCTGCAATCATTAGATTAACAAACAAATGATGTTTCCTTGTCAACTAAATGGAAGGTGAATAATGCAGACATAAGTCACCCGATAAATAATGAGTAGAATAAACAAATATATGACGGACAATTTAGAATCACAGTATTCGCATAAATTTTGTTATAATTTTAACAAATAACTGAAATTTTGTTTACACATAAAAACTTATACAATTTTGCCAAGCTTTATGTAACAGTCGTTTGGCGTAACTAAGATCACATCATGTGATATGAAAACAAATACAAACTATTAGTATTAAAACAGCGGCAAGAAATTAGTTATGCCCTGGTACATCTTTTGTTAAACTGCATGGTGTGTAATCGAATTTCAGGCTTTATAACCTCGTTGATCCTGTGAAAGGTAATGTCCATTTCTTAACGTAATTTAGTAGTCATTTGACGCTATTAAACTTTAAGCAAACTCTTCCCTTAATGTAGCCTCTATGTGTGTTATTTATATATTAAATTGTACAATTCTCACAATGGCAGATAACAAACGTACCTGTAGCACGTTCTATGTATAAATCACCTTTTGGTTCAGTGCAATATTTTCAGAATGACAACCGATTTCGGACTTAAGCCAGGAATACGTTTCTCATACAATGAGAATATCGATCTATTCATTCACGGAGTCGGACATTTTATTCATATATTTATTGTCTCAATATGGTAAGTAAATAAGACATAAATTCCAAATATTGTATACAAAACGACACAATCGTTTTGTAGATATTGCTATTTAATATCAAACTCGCATCGATAATCTAGTTTTGTTTTATTTAAATCATGTACAGAATATGACCTCTATATTCGTTCAAACACCGACTCTATCAAGCGTACTTGGGAAATATGAATAAAATGACCGACGAGTACATGTAAAGCAATTAATGTTATTACAACAAAATGAAGGACACAGCTTGAGGGATTAATAGTTAAGTTATATAGACAGAATCGACAATCTTGTTGATTTAATTACTTTATGTAAGGATAGATGAATAAAGAAGAAACAGATATAACATAAGTTAAAACTGAGTTGACAGGATTTCAGTTACAAATGAATACAATTTCTTGAGTAAACTACTCTCCACGAAAGACCACCATTAATTAGTTTCCAATTTGTAATATACTTTGTGTTTTGTGGATTATAATTCGTTGCCTTCAAAAACGAAAATATGCTATCAATCTATTCTGGATTACTCTGTAGCCGATCAGTTAAAGTCATTCTGACAATAACATTTTAATCCTCTCAAAGTTTAAGGTATCAAAGAACGTTCCAGACAAAATGGGAACAAAACAATAAATGTATCAATTATAAGCTTACTTACTTAAATGCATATCTCAAAGCTACATAAGGCCCATGTTCATATAGTGTTCTTTTTTAAATCGAATCTCAAATTGTATATCGGAAACGTTCAAGGCTTTCACTCGCAAAAAGGTGTAAATCGATCTTAAAAAAGTAATAATTTACCCCACTCCCCTTATAGTAATCACGGCAGACGCTCTTTCAAGAAAGAATGCACATAAGAAGATTGATTATGCAGAAGCATCTGTATAGGACATCACCACTGTTGTTGGTGTATTAGTTGTACACCAAGTTTCTTATTTGTTTTTGGAACCTGGTCTGCGCTGAATGCATTATACACATTGTGATCAAGAAGTAGTTTCAGGACTGAATACAAACATTGGTTATGTATAACCGTATTATTAAATCCTCGTCACTCTTGTCCTTCCAATCCCTGTCCATTCTTCTTTATGTACCTCGAAACTCGTCGATGCCAAAAGCATTCTGAGGAGAGCTGCATCTGCATTCCAGCGTGCCTGTAACTCGATAGCACATGCTACCCAAATCACCACATTTCCCCCTTACGTCCCCCTTGTCATAGCAACTGCCAAACCTGTACCAGCACTGACGCCCGTCCGTTGGAGCCATGAGGATACAGAGTACAATGACAGTCACGGAAGCTAACCTCATCTTGACTATGATCTGAAATGAATATCGTTTGTAACCTCCATGTCACAGGATGTTTCTTTAGTGTAAGATATTATCAAACATATCCATAATCTAACCCCTATCATTACATACTTCTGTCAAATAATTTAATGTTCAACGAACCTACATTTGCAAATCTGAAATGAATATATTTTGTAATCTCCATCTCACAGAATGCCACTTTAGTGCAAGATCATATCAACACACACCCAACACCTAATCAACCCTTTCCAGACACCTCATCAAAAACGACATTGATTTCAAAGAACCTAAATTTGCATTTGCCATTTACTAAATATCATTTTTAAGACCAATACAGGGACAAGGCAATTTCTTTAAAGTCCCAAGATGAGTTTTCTTTTTTAGAATTAAATTGTAATGACTGACAATATTTCTGGTAAATCAAGAAAAAGAGCTCTCCTTAATATGATGTATGTCATCTGACAACTGTACGCCAACGGTCTCTTATATAAGATTTTAAGTCATTTACCTCTTTTCACGTATCCATACGATATACATACAAAGTAGGGTGCATCAAACGCCCCAATGTCAACCAATTATGATGTCCCTAGTTTTAGAACATTCCTTTGGTCATAAAAAGAATTTCTGCCAATTTTTGTCTAATTCCAACATTGTTTAGGGGGTCCACCTCAATTAGCAAGATTTTCATTATGAAGCATTATATTGCGATATTCATTTAGCTGAATGTTATTTGTTGTTGACCTCTTTACTTATTTAATATTTTACAATGGTATTGAATTTGATTAAATAGTTATTCTTTGCTTGTTTATTCAAGTTGTTTGTGAAGTCTGCAATCTTTGAAAGTGAGTTTTTACAAAATATTTCAATTTTATCTAATTTTGTATTAAACTTCTTTATTTTTATTAAATTTTTTATATTATACTTTCATGTTGTCACAATTCTATAGCCTGTTTTACAAATGTTATATGCAAACCGTTATTAGTCATTACAGGGCTGTTAGATTTAGCACATGTTGACTGTTAAGTGTTAATCACTATTGTTATAATCATGTTGTTGCCAGACAACAGTTGAATAATGGAAGGCAGTGAAGAGAGTACTGTTCCAGGTCTGCAATCAACTCCTCGTTGGGCTACCCTGTCCCAGAAAACTCCTCCAACAAGACAGTCATCTACAATATTCGGTCTTGGCAGCAAGATAACAGCAGAAGACTCAAAATTACTGGTTTGCGTCTGCCTACATGTCTGCAAGTCTTGCGGTGTTTGATGCATCATCTAGCTGATGGTGCGCATGAAAACTGTACCAGATGGGAAGCAGCTAAAATTGTCCTTTCAAAGGTATCTGTGTTTTATGAGAAAGCCCATATTCTGATGATTACAGAATGCAGGGCATGCGAACGATTAATTAAACTGCTTGACGACAATGCTGAAGTGAGAGCAATTCCAATCAACCACCGATCAGCCCCAAACTCCCTGAACAAGCTAAAAAAGATGGAAGAAATGCTAGCTCAGACATTCCCATTGTGGCCTGCAAATACAGAACAACTCATCAAAAATCCGGAAGCTGTCGCTTTCCTGCAGTCACTGAAGACCAACCATCTGGTAATATTCAGACCACGTGACAAAGTCCTTGCAGCCAAAGTCCAGCGTCGCGAACAAAGAGACAACATGGAAGCACGGTGGCGCAAGAGAATGCAGAGTCACCTGAAGTCGATGACTGCACCTAAAATACTCCATAACAGCGACAGTAGCAGCAGTGATGAGGATGTTGTTAGTGATGGAGAAGTTGGCTCATTGGCCCATCCATCACACCAAGAACTTCGAGAAGTCACAAGCGAACTGCTCGCACAGGAACACCTGCTTTCATCCCTCACGACATCATTCAATGACCCAAACTTGTTCAACTAGCCATACGTCTGAAGATGACTCCAGTGCAAGAAGCTGCATACACGGAGGCATTAGTGGCAGAGGCAGGAGGTGATACTTCAAAGATATCCACATCATACTCAACTGCAGACAAGTCCAGGCATCAGATAGTAAGATTGATAGCAGAGAATTGTAAGGACTAATGGATTCCGCCAAAAATTGGTATCCCTGCATTGGGACTCAAAGCTGATGCCATCACTGTCAAACCAGAATATCACAGAAGAACGTGTCACTGTTGTCGTCGGAAATGCCACAGAATTGAAACTTCTTGGAGTCCCATCATACCAACCTGGAACAGACAGAAAGTCCGGAGATATAATTGCTGATCTGACAATGGGGCAGTAAGGTGCCTGACGCTGAACGGCGAGCCCTTGCAGATAGTCTGCTGGCTGTTAAACCAGAAACGGCACTCTTGGCACCACAGAACTGGTTTGGAACAGGCTATGGCAAACCAAAGTTTCCAGCAACTGTTACTCTGACCACATCTCTTGCTGATTTTGCTAGTATTGATTTCTGGTACACATTCACTCTTCTTCAGCTGAACGCTGAGTTCATGACTGAAGAAGTTGCGAACTGGCCAAATTCTGCTGCGTACCAAGCTTCTCTCTGCAACCTTCAATCGCTGAACGTTGTCAATGTCTGTGCTGAGAGAGGTGTTAAGCTCAGCTCAGATTTCTTGGCATCAGCAAGGGGTGAAGAACATTACCAGAACATGCTGCAAGTTGTTGAGAAGGACAGTATAGAACAGCCCAACTTGCGAAAACGCAAAGGACATAGCGACTAACTGAAGAATCTACCAAATAACTACCATTGACTTTAAAACATTGCTGAATGTAGAATATATTTAACTATATTTAACATTTTAAACATTGAACAAATCATTTAGAAAAATGTTGAAAACAACAACATATACTGTCTGAATTCATTGCGATGAAACTATTGTCTCCGATGAGTTGAAAAATGTTAAAAGATGTAGTGAATGGTTAAGTTGTTATATAATAAATACTTCTAACACCCGTTGTATAAATTTAGCATCATACTATTGAATATAATCAGATAAAAACTGAGCATGTACTATTGCAATACCTATATACAACTCTGCATGCAATATTATATAACATAATGACATGTTTAAAATGAGTGGAAAAACTGGAAATATGCGCCAAATGGCAAGTTTTCGATATTTTGACAAAAAATTCATTTGAATGGTGGACCACCTAAATGTACTTCAAACTTCACCAAACTTTGCCATACATTTTCTTTTTTTATATAAAAAAAAACTAGACAAGGGACAAAATGATCCATTGAAGTTAAAAAAAATATGGGGCGTTTGATGCACCCTAATACAAAGCAGTTAATCGGGGTTAGAGTAGCATCCAAGAATAAGACAATAAAGATGACAATGAAATTGGGTTCTTAAATGAGGTTAGGTTTGAATGTCTGCCCTCAAAAACGCTTCGCCACCGGCGATTGATTACCGTACATTAATTGAATTTATCAATCTCAGATTGAATAAAACGTTGATTCCATAGCAGCTGAGATTTTATGATTGATATTAGCTATGTTTGTCTAACCGTTTACTGAAATCATTCTGGTAGTGACCTTGAATATTTTCGCTTCTCATCTTTTGAAGATATTCCGATTGTATCTACAACAAATCACCAAACAAATGAATCCGAAAGGTTCCAATAACTCAGCCTTAGCCTAAACTTATAACGTGGATTCTATGACTTACCTTGCCTTATGATTTTACACCTTAAGTCCAATTATAACTAACACCTGTTTAAAAAACGTAATTTTATTTAAATGCAATTATTTACATTTACTTCGCGACCTTAAAATATGTAGAGATGTTTTAGTACTCCTTAAACCAATTAGCATCCATGACTATTAGAGGATCTAAAATGATCCTTGTCCAAAAGACGACAACAATGAGGGACAAGCAGAATAATCAGTATAAATAATCACTTTCACTTATATCGATACATCTCACTTTTCGGACCGTTTTCTCAGGCGCATTCAAACAATTTTATCATAATGCACACACAGACATATGAACGTTTTCCGACGTTCCTAGATCAGTCGATAACAATAAAGCCATGGCAATGTTGTCGAAAAGAAAGTGACTGTGAAGATTCATCGACACAACACAAACCTCGATATTTTGACAACAATTTCCATTTCCATTTAACGTACCACGATAATTCAACAGATATATCAAAACTTTACCAAGTGCACTTTTCGATCGCTGCGAATGCACGACCAATAAGGGTCACACAAAGACGGACAGACACGGTGCATTGTCGAGCGCAATAAATTCAAATAAGATTAATATTCTTGCAATTTTAATATAGAAACAATATGTCTTCAGTGGCAGTATCTACACTACATGCCGTAACGATTATAAACGTCAAAATGTATTCCTTTCATTGTCAACAATTATTTCAGATGGGGTCTTAATAATAATGATAAAGGCATTAAATGTAACAAACACCAGCAAATGTCATTTCGTTGCAATTACTTGTTTTTGCGAACTTAGGTGCGTTGTAGGTCAACAGGTGGAAAAGAATTCCTACCATTGTCCAACATTCAACATTTCTCAATCGATTTTAAGGCTCCTGAAGGTATACGGTTATATGTAGTGAAATATGCAAATTTAGGTAACAGAAAATAGGCAAACCAAAATATTCTGTAAAACTTAAGAAACAAGGTTATTATTAAGGTAATAAATGAAAAATGTGTGTGGACTTACAGTATAATGAGGTGAATCCAAATTACCCTTTATAATAATCTATGAAAAGTCCTAAACAAACGAACATTCCTTTAAACTTTTAATCCCGGAAACGGATTGTTCCTCCAAGAACCATGATGTCGTTAAGATTGCGTTTTCAGATATCACTTGAAATATTCTTGTAACAGTTTTAGTATTGGTTTAGAGTCCAATAAATTCGCACTTTCTATCACCAAACGGCGAACTAAACAAATGAAATTGTTCTTCCAACATGAATACAAAAATGCATGCGAATCTAGAAATCTGAATGAAACTAAATGCTTAATTTTATCATTATTTACAAGTATAAAGAGACTTCGCATTAGACCCTATGTGTCAACACACACTATTGATTTTCGATTAACAAACTAAAACATTAAACTGGCATCACACAACCAATGGTGTGAGCATAATATTCTGGAAAAATCCTTATCCCATCAGTCAATGCTTATATACGCAGTAGGTTCCAAACGTAACATGGCTATGGGGCAGGTAATAAAGCCATTTAGCTGATGAAATTAGTTATATGGCAGCAGAAAGGTGATTACACAGATATATCCCCAAGACAGCAATAGACTCACTAACTAAATATTACCCAAATCAAATCAAAGCATCATTATATATGCAGTAGGCATCTCATATGGACAGTTATGGGAGTTGCAATTATGTCAGTCTATTTCTATTGCACTGTATATGCGACTTAATTTTTAATTTTTCTTTAATTTAATTGTGTTTTTTTTCTTCATTTTAATTCTTTTAGTATATGTCATGCTACTGTAAATATTTCCACTATAGAATTCAGAAGTTGTTTTTCTTAATATTTAGGACGTAAACGTGAATAGCTAGAAATAGTTGAAACTTTTTATTCAAAGTTGACCTAGCTACTGACCGGATTCAGAACAGGTAAAATATTTTTTGTTTCCTTAATTAAAAGATATTGGTCATAACGAGGCCATACCAGATGCGTGTGATTTTAAACAAGTAAATAACCTCGACCAGGTTCTCGGGCATGATCACATTACCTTCATACGGCATTTGTGTTACGCAGTAGCTATGATTTAAAAGAGATGCTATTATAGGATTAAATGATCATGGTTGGGCATTTATTGATGTGTAAATTTTACCTAATCACTCACAAAATAAATAAAGTCCGAAGGACTTTATGTTAACTTTGTGAGTGATTAGGTAAAATTTACACATCAATAAATACCCAAAAATGATCATTTAATCCTTATAATTCCAATTTCATCATTTCTATCGTCAAATTAATTAATTCCATCAATAATGCATTCGAATTTACGTAGCGCGTAGTTACCTTTCATTCGGCGTTTCACACCGCCCCGTATTACATAACCTGTACAGAATCACACGAAGAAATTGACTACAGCCACAGTTACGTTTATTCTTAAACTTCATCTTTTACATAATAGGCAATGGTTACCGTGGTTTTTAACACATTTTGTTTACTGACAATATTCTGGTTCCATTTTAGTCAGTCCCATCTGTTACGTCAGATGACCATGACCTTACATAATAACAACTGATACCGACTCAACAAGTATGCTAAATTAAATTTCAATCAAACCTGAAATCATTATGGATTTTTTCAGTGAATACTTCCAATTTTTATGGAAATATGAACAAGATGATGCTATCCCTTACTATATAAAGGTAACAATGAAATAAATTCTATACAAGAGTAACATTTTATGTCATTCTCAGCAGCGTTGATACTTAACAAGACCCACTCGGTGATCTAGTGAGAAATTAAATGTGACTACTGTCACCGTTACGTTTATTCAGAAACTTCATACTTTACAAAATAACATAATCCTTGTTTACTTTAAGTCAGTCCTGTATGCTACGTGAGATGACAATGACCTTGCATAATAAAAGACAGGGATAGAACAAGTGAGCTAAATGAAATTTACAAGCAAACCTGACATCATTAAGGAAAATAGTCCAAGAATTTATCGAAGTGTAAACAATTCCTGATCAACATCACGTGACCGTTTACATGCAATCATATTACAGGTAATTCGTTTAATTCATAAAAATTGGAATTATAAGAATTTAGCCGTCTGGGCTGTTAACACGTCGACGTCAGGTGATTTATTATGTTGTAGCCGTCTTAAAATAAAAAGAACGTAATAGATACGCCAGCTCAATATCACTTAAGTCGTTAATTCAATGTACGTTTTTATTTTTGTAAAGGCAGGGGAAACAGCATCTATGTTATTGCAATAATTGTCTTCCTTGCCATCACAGGTCATTAATACTATCTGACGCGTCAGCGTAAGTTCCATGAATCAATTTTAACAGATACAAATATAATGGGAGTTTAGGTTCAATATGACTCACGGTAACTACGACCACTCTATCATCTTAACAAGTATAATATAATAAAGCAAAGACAAAACGTTAAAATATAAACAAAAATTTATTTACCCAAATAAAAGGCACAATTTCAAAGAACTTTTAGCATTATGAATTTAATCTCAAATAACCCTAAATGTAGTATCGTAAGTCCAAACATAAGCATAATCATGCGACTTCCGATACACTGTACATCTTGTAATGTACAATTAATACAACAATTATCATACACAACGCATCTGCTACTCGCCTTTAAGTTGAAAATCTTTTGATTTACAATTAATACAACAAATATGATACACACAATGCATATGCTATTAGGATACAGTGACCATTTCATTTTCGGGGATGGGAAGAGGCTCAGTTTTTAGCTAATATTGTTTTCTTTATTTATTTCTCACGATAATTAGTTTTTGTTTTTCAAAATAATATAATGTACGTCATGTGCTATTACATTGGTAGTAACAGCAAAATAATTTTCATCTTAAGGCAGACGAACGATTGAAAAAACATGTGTCAATCTCCAGCCGTAGAACGTAGAATTGTTGATGCTGTTGTAATTGAGGTATATAATCGTAAATATCCCGGTAAATTTTGAATTACTGCGGTAATGCGTGTTACGAATCGCGGTATGTTCAGAAATACCGTGTTGTGCCGTGGTAATATCGCAGTATGTACTAGTCCCTTGCCACGACACAGACACTTAATCGGAACTGGCAAGAAAGAAATCTCATTAGCATTTGATGAGAAAAGATAAAGACTAAGATAATGGAAAACATGTATTCTTGAATAAGTTATTATCATAATTTGCAAGTAGTGTCGCCAGTTTATATGAAATATCTGAAGAAAAAAAAACAAACAAAAGAAGTCGGATAAAAACTTAAATGCAATATTTCACTGGATACATCATTAAAACAGCTGGACATGTTATCGACTGTTTTAGGAACGTCGGAAAACGTTCATTTGTCTGTGATTGAATGATGATAAAATTGTTTGGACGTGCCTGATAAAACGGTCAGAAAAGCGAGATGTATCGATATAAGTGAAAGTGATTATTTATACTTATTACACCGGTTGTCCGTCATTGTTATCGTCTTTTGGGCAAGAATCATTTTAGATCCCCTAAGAGACATGGATGATAATTGAATTAAGGAGTACTGAAACATCTAGACATAGTTTAAGGTCGCAAAGTAAAATGTAGATACTTGGCTATAGACAACAAATTTTAAAAAAAAAAAAATTCAACAGGTTTTAGTTATAACTGGACTTAAGGTGTAAAATCATAAGGAAGTGTAGGTCATACATTCTGCATTATAAAAGTATATGCTAAGGCTGAGTTGTTAAAAACTTTCGGATTCATTTGTTTGGTGATATGATATAGATACAAGTCGAATATCTTCAAAAGATGAGCCGCGAAATTATTCAAGGTCACTACCACAACGATATCAGTAAACTGTTAGACAAATATAGCTAATGTCAATCATGCAATTTCAGCTGCTTTGGAATTAATGTTAAATTCAATTTGAGATTGATATATACAATTGATGAACGATAACCAATCGCCGGTGGCGAAGCGTTTTTGAAGGCAGACATTTCAAACATGACCTCAGTTAAGAACGCAATGTCAAAGTCATCTTTAGCGTCTTATTCTTGGCAGCAATTCTAACCCCGATTAACTGTTTTGCAGGCATATCGTATCGATACGTGAAAAGAGGTAAATGACTTACAATCTTATATAAAATACAGTTGGAGTACAGTTGACAGATGACATACGTCATTTGAAGGACGTCTCTTTTTCTTGATTTTCCAGAAATATTGTCAGTTATTAAAGTTTAATTCTAAGAAAGAAAACTCATCTTTGGAAAATTGGCCCTGACGCTGTATTGGTCTTAAAACTGATATGTAGCAAATGACAAATGCAAGTTTACGTTCTTTGAAATCAATGTCGTTCTCGAGGAGCTGTCTGGAAAGGAAGTGTTAGGTTGTGGGGGTTTGTTGATATGATCTTACACTAAAGTAACATTCTGTGAGATGGAGATTGCAAAATATATTAATTTCAGATTGTAGGTTTGTTAAACATCAAATTATGTTAGAGAATTCTGGAAATGGAGGCGGTAGGTTGGATGTATTTATTAATAGGATCTTACACTAAAGTTACATTCTGGGAGATGGAAATTACAAAATATATTCATTTCAGATTTGCAAATGTTGGATCGTTGAATATTATATAATTTTACAGAAGTGTATAAAGATAGGGGGTAGGCTATGGATATGTTTAATAGTATCTTACACTAAAGAAACATTCTATGAGGTGGAGATGACAAACTATATTCATTTCAGATCATAGTCAAGATGAGGCTAGCTTACGTGACTATCATTCTACTCTGTATCCTCATGGCTCCAACGAATGGGCGTCAGTGCTTGTACCGGTTTGACCGTTGCTATGACAAGGGGGACTTAAGGGAAAAATGTGGTGATTGGGGTGGCATGTGCTATCGAGTTACAAGCACGATGGAATGCAAGTGCAGCTCTCCTCAGAATGCTTTAGGCATCGACGAGCTCCGAGGTACTTAGAAAGAATGGACACGAGCTCCGAGATACTTAGAAAGAATGGACACGGATTGGAAGGACATGAGTGACGAGGACTTAATAATACGGTTATACATAATCAATGTTTGTATTCTGACCTGAAACTACTTTCTGTTTTATATCAATGTGTATAATGCATTCAGCCTAGACCAGGTTCCAAAAACATAAAAGAAACACGGTGTACGACGGCTACACCAAAAGCAGTGGTGATGTACTCTACATATACTTCTGCGCAATCAATGTTCTTCTGTGCATTCTTTCTTGAAAAGATGTCTACCGTGATTATTATAAGGGGGGATACATTATGTCTTTTTTAAGATCGATTCACAACTTTTTGGGAGATAAAGCCTTGAACGTTTCCGAGATACATAGGTCTTATGTAGCTTTTAGATATGCATTCAAGTAAGTTAGTAAGCTTATAATTTATACA
This sequence comes from Unio delphinus, assembly GCA_029339505.1. Taxonomy (NCBI): domain Eukaryota; kingdom Metazoa; phylum Mollusca; class Bivalvia; order Unionida; family Unionidae; genus Unio; species Unio delphinus. The sequence continues at coordinate 3,628,051 of JAQISU010000087.1, forward strand.
TTTATTGTTATGTTTTCATTTTGTCTGGAAGTGTCTTTGATGCCTTAAACTTTGAGAGGATTCAAATGATACTGTCAGAAAGACTTTAACTGATTTTAGAAAGAGTAATTTAATCCAGAATATATTGATAGCAAGCTTTTGTTATTGAAGGCAACGAATAATAATCGATAAAACACAAAGAATTTTTTTTAAATTGGAAACTATGTACTGCTGGACTTTTCGCGGATATTTGTTTACTCAGAAAATCGTATTCGTTTGCAACTGAAATCCTGTCAGTTCAGTTTTAACTTATGCTATATCTGTTACTTATCCATCTATTCTTAATTAAATGAACTAAATCAACAACCTTGTCCATTTTGTCTATAGATCTTAACTATTAATCCATCAATCTGTGTCCTTCATGTTGTTGTAATAAAATTAATTGCTTTATATGTACTTGTCGGTCATGGTTTTTCATCTTTTCAAATTATACTTGATGGAGTCGGTGTTTGGACGAATATAGATGTCATATTCTGTATTTGATTTGAACAAATCACAACTAGATTATCGAAGCGAGTTTGATATTAAATAGCAATATCTACAAAACGATTTTGTCGTTTGCATACAATATTTGACATGTAGGTCTTATTTACTTACCATATTGAGACAATAAATATATGAATAAATTGTCCGATTCCGTGAATGAATAGGTCGATATTCTTATTGCATGAGATACGTATTCCTGGCTCAAATCCAAAATCGGTTGTCATTCTGAAAGTATTGTACTAATGCAACTGATGATTTATACATAAAATTTGTTACAGGTACTATTGTTATCCGTCAATGTGAGAATTGTACAATTCAATACTTAAATAACGCACATAGAGGATACATTAAGGGAACAGTTTGCTCAAGGTTTAATAGCATCTAATGACTACTAAATTACGATAATAAATAGACATTACCTTTCTCAGGATCAACGGGTTTATGATGCTTGAAAATCCTTTGCACACCATGCATGTAAGGCCTTTTCCTTGCTGAACCCGGACTTGTATAATTACAAATAGTGTTTGAAATAACATTCAAACATGGAAACAGTTAAAAATAACTACTATTGATTAATCATAGTTTACAACTTTTTATCCAAACCCACATGAAGGTTTAACAAAAGATGTACCAGGGAATAACTAATTCCTTGCCGCTGTTGTAAAACAAATAGCTTATAATTTTTTCCATATCATATCATGTGATCTTAGTTATTCCATACGACTGTTACATGAAGCTTGGTTAAAATATATAATATATAATTTTTAGGTGTGAAATACATTTCAGTTATTTGTTAAGATTTTTAAAAAAATGTATGTGAATATTTATAAATTGTCCGCCAAGATCCACTATATTTGTTTATTCTGCACTTTAATTATCCGGTGACTGATGTTTCAATTATACTCCTACCATTCAGTTGACAAGAAAACATCATTTGTTTGTTAATCTAATGATTGCAGATGTAAATATAATTACTTACAAGCTAACGCACTTTACTTCGCTGAGTAAAAAGTATTAACTGAATTTTACACGGTCCAGTACATACATGGATATTAAGCCATAAGTGAGTATTAAATGACACAGTAAACAGACGTATATATCGAGAAAAATTTAATATCAAATTGCCCGTTAAGTATATGGAAACTAAGCATTATTTGAATATATAATGGCCGGGAAAAGATATGGATGCAAGGCCATAATTTGAATATTAAATTGTCCAGTAAAACGATGGATACAAATTCATAAAATCCCAGTAAACACATTTATGCAAAGTCAAATTTAGAACATAACATCGTCATGTAACAACAAGGATGAAAAGTAATAAATTAAGTATTAAAAATCCCAGTAAAGAGATTGCTATCAATCTAGAATATGAATATTAAATGACCCATTCACAAAATAGATACAAAATGAGACATATAAATACAAATGTTTAAGATATAGTGATTACAAGTCTTTAAAACAATAAGTCACAATTAGGTTGAAGAAACTAAGCAACTTAACGGAATAAAAAAATAGGAACTAGGCAAATGCAAAAATGCTTGTAATGAATACATAATAATAAAGAGATTCAAATGAAATATGACTTGGAAATATATTAAAATGATGAAAACCAGAAGAAAGAAGCTTATCAGAATTATTATTATAATTGTGTGCGTTACATTAGACACAGCACTAAAAATGTTACGTATACCAATAATGACCATGTTATATCATCATGATGACCGATAATCACCATGTCGTACGATAAAGATGACCGATAATCACCATATGATACCATCATGATGACCGATGATGACCATGTCTTGACATCATGATGACCGATACTCGCCATTTCGTACCATGATTCTCGTTTTAATTATGAGTAGTCCAGCGAACGGGAGAATATTTGTCTTCGCAAGTTATAAAAATGTCAAGAATTTTCTTTATTCGGATACCAGGATTATTCTCTGAAGAAACTCGTGCTCGTTTGCTGGAACAAAGTTCTACATTGCAAATATGAAATCGATTTAACGTGTTTTAGTAAACTATAATATTCATATTCGTGCGACTTACCATTTACATTGTCACCAGAACACTAATGTGTTACATACTTACCTGACAGTATTCTCTGACAACACCATGTGAAGAACTCAAGTATGTAAATAGAGAACCAGCCGTGTAATAATCAAAATCAGACTAAACATTGGAATTAAAAGGTACGGAAAACAGAATAATTTCGTAAATTGGCTCCAATCGCACATATTAACTGAAAGCATTCACGTGACATTTCAGATCTTATCGTTCAGTAATTAAAGATTTTGATATAGCTATGAACTATGTGTTTCTGTCCAGTGTTGGTCTTGATGCGAGTGCAAATTACACGTAATATAATTGAAAGGTGCTGGAAGAAAGTTAAGCATATGCTGGCAAGCATACATCCTATGCGATGATATATTACTTGTAATCCAATTAGGGATGATGAAGGCAAATTCACAAGGTCCAGTAAAAACAAATCTCTTATTAGCTCATGGATGTTTATTTATTGCTGTGCCATATATGGTTAAATGAAATAGTTTTCTAACTATATTCAGACAAAGTCTATTTGTTTGCTGTTTGCAGACCTTGGCGGTAATAATATATATTCTGCAAAACATATTTATTATAATGAATACAAGGTGTTATTGGGAATTGAGAAACATTTAACATTGCGATTAGACTCTCTGTCATTTTCAGAAAAGCATTTGCATCTTTTTGATGTTCCAAAGATGATTTAACGAGTGAATGAAAAAGGCATAACATACTTTAAAGAGATCAAAACATTTGCAAATAGAGCATTAAATTAATATTATGTATTTTCATTTTCCAAACGAGTATAATTTTGTGTGCATATATACTTCTAATGTCATTTTTCTACATGATATATTTATCAACAGTTCAGTAGACTTATGATGAAACAAAAAGCCTGATTACACATGTTTCAAAATATTTGAACTTTGCTTTCAAACGACAAGATAAGATGTTAAAAGCATCACTATCAATATACGAAGAAATGTACTTGACTACACTGTTATGGCGCATTGTGTCTTATACTCTGTTTTATTATGATTTTGTATTATGGATCGGAGGTCTCCTGCACTGAATAAACTTTTTGTTCTGTTCTGTTGTGAAATGTATATGAGTTAGGAATTGCGTTAAATAATCTAAGTAGTGACGTACTAATAGTCAGCTAAAAAGAATTAACCACCAACAGGAGTGGACAAGATGAGTTCAAATCAATTAGCGAAAAGGGAAAAGGTTTTAATTTGCAATGCGATCTTCATTGTGTCACAAATGATCTCCGGGCATAAAAAATGTATCAATGAATTTGTGGCTTGGAAACAAAATCACGTTTTGCTTTAATGGATTTGTCGGGTCAGACGAATGATGCACATATATTTGGATGACGTCATAGGCATCCTCAAATATGTAGCTTTGTAATCTAATTGGTGTCTGTTAGGGTTTATTGAGTTTGTTTTGTTAGGCAGATCGGCGCTGGATCAGTTCTTATTATACAAGGCGTGCTCTTATCTAACCAAAATCATCATATATCAGACGCAAAACAGGATATATTTATCGAAGTTACAGAGTTTATATAGCTCATAGCTGTTCAGTACAACGTTTTAATTGCAGCCTGCGAATACGGAAACTACTTAGAACAGCATCAGGTAATCTTCGTCCCTCCTTCTCACTCTTTTTCTTTCATTAATATTATCCATTAATCATTTGAATCTTTAAAATACAAGCCTTCTCCGATATATGTGTTGGATTAATTCATGTACTATGCAATGTGTGCGTATGAGGGCAAACTAAGAGAAAGCTGTTGTATATAAATTGACATATTAGGCATGATGAATAATTAGCCATGATTGTTTCACTTATTTTGTGACATTCATATCCTATCATTTTACTTTTGATATTCCGCTATAGTAGTTTTATGATCTGCGTTTTCTTTCCTTATGTATTGTGTGAAATAATATTTATAAGCACCATTGTCAGTATTACATCTCATCTGTTGTCGTTGTCATCTATATCGTAGTCTTAATCAGAGACGATAACAGCATCAACGTTATCAGTATCCCACACTATTGCGTGTTTAGTATCCCACGTTGTTCCTTATTTATGTTATTATATGAGGTTATTCATATCTTTATGTTAAAATACCACGTTATAACCTTTTAGTGTTAGCATTGCCTGTTACGTACGTCTATTAGCGTCCTACCTGTTTATTTTCATAATGACTAAATTTCCTTTTGTCATTTCATACGAGAGGTACAAAACATGTAACGGAAAATTAAAATTTGTTTTCGGAGACAGTATGTGTTCGGAATGATGTTCGTATGTATGTATGTATGTATGTATGTATGTATGTATGTATGTATGTATGTATGTATGTATGTATGTATGTATGTATGTATGTATGTAAGCAGCAGAGAGGGTGAATCCTACAACATTTTTTGTTTTTATTTTTGATTATACCCTCCAAATAACACTAGACCCTTCTCGCGAAATAACTAGAAAAAAAATGACAGTGATTGTTGTCTGAAAACATGGGATGTTGTATTCGCGTTTTCGTTGATGAATCATAAATGCCGCAACGTCGTTGTCACTCACCCCCTCTGCTGCTAGAACTTTCAGTTCTGGGTTAACCGAATATTTTATCCAGTCCGATACGATATCGTGTCCTAGGGTCTGCTAAATTTATTGTCACAAATCCGTGAGGTTTTGACTGAGCGTGACTAAAGAAATTTCTAAATTGATTATGATTCATATCACCGCTGCACCAGGTCTGATGAATATTTCGTAGCGTATGAGTATCAACGCCGTTAAATACACACAACACATTGCAATTATCTTTGATCCCTTTTGGTATCTGAGTGTATCGTTGAGTGACATAGATCACATCAGTGTTTTTATGCCTGCCTCGGGAAAATATTCTAGCAGGATTTTTTTGATTATCTAACATGATATCATCGTAAACCACTAAATTGTTAATACTTCCATCAATAGCATCAATGCTCGGGGCTTCCTCTATATCAGTAATAAACTCAATAAAATCTTCATCGATTTGAAATTCTTTTGCTTTCTCGTTAAAATCCTTTAGCACTTCATAGCATCGCTGATCGTCTACACTCGGGGCTATTAAATACAATTTGTTCCATTTCATCCATCTCGTTATCAAATTAAGTAGCAGTTGTGTCTTTCCGCTTCCAGATGGTCCGATTATAATCATTCTAATTGAATTCGGCAACATTTCATGATGTTTAATAGGTTCCCGTCGTCGGGTAGCTGAATAATCAATTATATTCATGCCGTTATATATAAATTATGGATCTATATTGTGTGAAGTGTAAAAAACGTACTGGCACAGATGACTTGACGACGATTACAACTAAAAATAACCGATCAGCGCTTTCTGGTAAATGCGTACAATGTAGTACAAAGAAATTTAGATTTGTTTCTAAACCCAAGGAACTCAAGGAACCTTTAAAAAAAAACGAGGAGGTGATATCGCAGCCAAGCTAACTAAACTCCCTGGAACTCCATGGGCAAAATACCCTGGAGAAAAGCACCTTCCAGGATATAGCTACTGTGGACCGGGAACAAGACTTGATATCAGACTCAATGATCAAAATCAGCCCCGACCCGGTGAGGAACCAATAAACGCTATTGATAAGGCCTGTCACCTTCATGATGTATCTTATAAAAGCAGTAATCTGCAGCACAGGCATCTAGCAGATGTGAAATTAATTCATGCGTTAAATGCTATTTCTGATAAATCTTTCAAAGAAAAATTGGCTTCCTTTTTGATAAAATCGGCAATGAAAAGTAAATTGATGTTAGGTGCTGGTAATTAATAACAACATGGAATCTATTTATTATTCCCCAAGAGGATACTGGAGGGGTAAATCAGCAATCCATAAACTCGCTAGCGCCGCAAAAGTGAAAAAAACCACTGCGGCTCATTGGTTATCCAAACAGGCACTATGGCAAATTTATCTACCACCGCCTAAACAAATTCAATTCTCGCATTTTGATGTGACAGTTCCTAATGAAGTTCATCAGGCTGATCTATTATTTCTGCCACATGATCGTGGTTACAAATACGCATTAACCGTAGTTGATATTGCAAGTCGATACAAAGAAGCAGAACCGTTAAAAACAAAATCAGCCACTGAAGTGGCTTCTGCATTTGAAAGGATTTATCGAAGGAGTCCTCTGCACTGGCCAAATCTATTACAAATTGATCCTGGCAAGGAATTTCAGGGTGCAGTGTTATCAATAATGAAAAATCATAAAGTCACTATTAGACGAGGACATACTGCGCTACATCGTGATCAGGCAATTGTAGAACGGTTTAATAAAACCCTTGCTGAGCGGTTATTTGGATATCAATACGCAAAAGAATTCATCCAAGAAAAAAGATCCCGTGAATGGGTTAAAAGGTTACCAGCTGTGATTACTGCACTGAATAACGAGATTACTAGAACCATCAACATGAAACCTATCAATGCGATGAAAGAGAAGTCAATACCTGAAAAACCACAAAAGGATTTTAGCGTTTCCCAACCAATTCTTGGTAGTAGTGTTATTGTGAGGTACTTATACGAACCAGGAGAGCTTGAAGGGGGTAGAAAAAGGGCTACTGATCCTATTAGGAGTGTTACTGCACACAAGATATCTAGTATAACACGATCTACGGGTAGACCTCCAATCTATAAACTGGATTCAACTGCCCCTCAACGGGGTTTTACTAGACAACAATTACAAGTGATACCTGAGGATACTCAATTACCACCGCATGGGCTTAACTAGCACCCTTGCGTCTATTGCACTCAAGACAAGTCAACATCACATTATTTCTGACATGACCGAGATTGTTATTTTTTCTGTCAACGGTGAATTGGCGAGGATCCTTATCCGAATACTGTCAACGCATTATACAATCGCAACTTGCGCAGTGATTATTTTGTTGTTGCTTCAAAGTGATTATTAATTCAGCATCAATATCAAATTCTCGTTGGTTTTTTTTGTCTTGTTGTTTGTAACCGGAGAGTTTTTTATCAATAATATCATTATCATCGCCACCAATGATTTCATCATCGCCACCAATGATTTCATCATCGAAGACAATTCTTCGAAGTTGATTTATTTTTCGTACTCTAGACACTGCGAGATAGACTAAATTCGACCATTCTATGCGATTATCTACCATCCAAACAATTGTATCCGATATAGTCAATCCCTGTGAAGAGTGTATTGTTGCTGCATAACCTAGCGTCCATGGGGATTTATTAGCACGCAATGCATCTTCAACGACATTGATATCAACCAGCACAATATCATTTAATACGAGAATCTGCTTTTCACGCCCTGACTCTGTCAGGCCTGGAATATCAACTTCGATGTTCTGTTTTCGTGTATCCGATGGCCTATAACATAACGGCACTGGAAGTGTTGCAAATTTTTGTTTATGCAATTCAAATAACTTCATCTGAAGTGTGTCCCTGACTATTTTTCTACTTGCAATGATTAAATCATTTGGTCTACACGCTTCCCAAAACTCATTCATGGGAGTTTCCGAAATTATTTCACGGGCTATTTCACACTGGATTTTATCCGGTTGTAATCTAATTAGTTTCTTAAATTCTTTTAATTCATTATCAAGTGATCTATGATCGGTATCAATTTCTTCATAATAGTCTACAAAACCCTTTAACCATTCATGGGGGGATGCACCGACAAATGGTGGTGGTTGCCCGTGATCACCGCACATGACGATTTTTGTATTTTTTAATAACAACCACTCAAGAAATATTTTTAAGACATCTTCGGACACTGTGTCTATTTCATCCCAAATCATGAATTCAGGAATAAATTTCTCTCCCATGCGCTCAGGAGTCCATTTATCTCTCTTCCATCTAAAGAAACTATGATAAGTGCAGGCATTTACCCCTCTCTGTATCATTTCTCTTGCAAGTCTGTGAGTCGGTGTTAGTACAATCATGTTTGGATTGGAAACACGAAATAACTCAATTGCCCGGGTTGTTTTTCCTGACCCCCCACAGCCGTTTAAATAAACTGTTTTATATCTACAGATTGGATCAGAAATCGGTGGTGCACTAGAAAATTCTGAACACTGATTGCTTTCTAAGTAATTATTTTCAATCGTAACATCTGCTGATGGAATATAATCATGAAGCATTTCCTTCTTAATTCTCCATGACCCCCAATTCTCGTTGCCAGTAGCCTTAAAATCAGCCATTTTGCTATTTATGTAAAATGAGTCAGTAGCAACTCTAACTGCGGTGGTAGGATTGTTCTTACCGATATTGGAAATCTCAATGATGTTTCTAATTTGGCTATATCTTGAATTGTTGCCCCATGCTGTTTCACTGTCAGTTCCCATTCGGTTATTTTTTTTCGTCTTAGATCAGTTAGTTTTTTTCCCCGGGACGCATTTGTGAAGTGTTCCATTATTCGTGCTGCTACACAATTGAGCCCTGTCGAATATTTCATGGGTGCTAGCTTTGCAATATCAGGTTTGTCATTGAGCGGATATATCCCGTAAACAACTGCTGTGACAGGATAAGATCTTTCGTAGTAGGGTTTATCAAGTCCAGTCAAAATTCCTGGTTTTGAATCCTGAGTCACAGTGAGTTTTTTTGTCCTTAAGAATAGGCTCGTATTTGTCCCTAATGATCCATTTTCCATTATCACGGATAAGGAATTTTATTCGAAAAAATTTCTTTCTTCCCCAACATTTGAGATTATCACTGCTGCTTTTTCATCATTCATGGTAGCGTCAACAACACCATCAATTCGAAATGTTGACCAACAATGAGCTGCCCCATCACGCTTGAATTCATTAAAACAGTCTCTGATTTTACTAATCAAGGTTCTATCAAGAATTTTATTCTTTGGTGTATCAGAAACTCTATCAAGATTGAATTGAACACTTTTCCAGGGCTTAATTTCCGATAATCTCTCGAACTCCTCCATACTATAATTAAAACAAGCATTTAAATGAAAGATTTAAGTATAATGAATCATTGCAAATGGCTTATGCTTGGATCAGTGACACCGTGTAGCAAATCATGCAGAAAAGAATTCTGTTGGTATCATATGCAAAGCTTTCGTCGTGGAAGCCTTGGTCTGTTACCCTGTATTCGATGTGGGATTGGGGTTAGGGGGAGGTCGCAATTATGTCTTAGGTGTGGCGGCAAACGATACAGGGAACTAAAACGCTATTATGACAAACGAATAAAAAATGGACAATCAATCAGAAATTATGAACCTGACACTGACAAAGTCAGCGACAAAATCATAAAATCCCCTCAAGACTACATTGAAAGATTCTCCAGTGATGTTATTAATGAATTAGACAAACAATAGTTAGTATACAAATGAACCAAGGGAGTTATCTCCCTCAGCAGCTGGGTATTGTTTTATAAGAAAAGAAATATTTTCTTTTTTTTTTATTGTTTAAGTCAAATATCCTGTCTCATTTAAATACCGTGAAACACCATTAATAAGTAATTTAAGAAAATAAAATAACACCCTGTGGATTGCTGTATTAAATTACCTTATATACTTTCTCCCTTAGATTGTGTTAACTTGTTTTATGGGTTATTGCGATTCAGCGGCTGGGCATTGTTTTGTAAGAAAAGAAATGTTTTCAAACAATTATATTCTTTGTTTTAGTGTTTAAGTCAAATATTCTGTCTCCTTTAAATACTGTGAAACACCATTAATAAGTAATTCAAGAAAATAAAATAGCACACCTTGCGGATTGCTGTATTAAGTCCCCTTATATATTATATGAATATTTACAACATATATATGTTAAAAAACGTTATTCTTTATGGACGTGAACAGTGGTCTAACGGTATCGTGTTTGGCTTGTAAACCCAGACAATTATTCTTCACATGTTCGCGTCCCATAGCAGACAAATTGTCTGATGGTGAAACGGTGGATGTTTTTTTTTTCTATTTAATTGAGGGGGAGAAGGGCAACCCCTCTGTGTGCATTCACATAACATGCAAACCAATGCTATCAAATTTACGGTAGTGTGGGTTGTCGGTTTTTGACAACTTACGCAACCATGAATTTGATTTCATGGGTTGCATGTTGAATGTAAACACATACAATGCCCTAAAATAAATAACATCCATGGATGTAATTAGCTCTCCATCACATTTGGGTAGCCCCGTATGGTGTTCAAAATGAATTACCGGCCAAAAAAAGGTTCGTGGATGCACATTGGGTAACCCCAGAATGAATTATCGGCTAAAAGAAACGGTCATAGGGTCATATCTCAAAGAGCAAAAACATTCTGATATAAAACAGAAACAGAAAAATGCTCTAACAAAGGAACCCTATGAAAGACACAAAGGCCTAATAAGGGACCCAATGAATGCAAATAGAACCACAGCGGCCTATATCAAGGGGGTCAAATGACTGATAACCGCTCATCATGGTTGATATTTATTTTTGTCTGCATTTATATTTATATATACAGAATTAATTTTTAAAAATATATTTATATATACAGAATTAATTTTTAAAAATATATTTATATATACAGAATTAATTTTAAAAAATATATTTATATATACAGAATTATTTTAAAAAATATATTTATATATACAGACTGAATTTTGAAAATATATTTATATATACAGAATTAATTTTTAAAAATATATTTATATATACAGAATTAATTTTAAAAAATATATTTATATATACAGACTGAATTTTGAAAATATGTTTATATATACAGAATTAATTTTTAAAAATATATTTATATATACAGAATTAATTTTAAAAAATATATTTATATATACAGAATTAATTTTAAAAAATATATTTACATATACAGAATTAATTTTTAAAAATATATTTATATATACAGACTGAATTTTAAAAAAGATATTTATATATACAGACTGAATTTTAAAAAAGATATTTATATATACAAACTGAATTTTGAAAATATTAACGGCTCATTTATTTTTGAAAAATGAATTAGAAATATGTATTATCATATATGAATTCTGAAATTATGAATAGCATCATAGTTGAAATTGCAAAATTGAAAAATCAGAGTATTAAATTTTCAGATGGGTTAAATCCTGATCAAATCAAGTCGGATTTTCAGGATATAGAATACGGAGTTAGCACTAACAAGTATATGTTACCAAAGAAATATGCACTCATCAAAAAAATTCAAAATTCTATTCGAGACTCTCTTGCATTTTCCAGTGAAGTAGGTGTGTTTGTTCCGTTATATACTATCGTGGAAGGAATACGAAAAGAATTGGGTAACGAATATGAATTGAAAAAGGAAGTTAATTCTAAAATTAGAAACTTACGAGCGTTAATTCAAGAAAATGAACTATTTTGATTGACCGACCCTCAAAAGATTTTGTCAGACAGTAAAATCTCCTTGAGATTTTCATTTTTTTGTCATTTTTTGATTGAATCAGTGAAAATATTTCACACTGCGAAAATAAAATAGAATCCTAACAGCTTTGAAAGTTCTTTTAAGAACTTTTCCCTATGGAAAATCCAATGCAAAATCGACTACTTGACCCTACGAGGTTTTTTGATGAAAATCGATGAAAAATGACCAAACATCACTGAAAACAGGCAAAAATTGATGAAAAATGGCTAAAAATCATCAAAAATGAGTTTTAACAGCTTTTCCTTATGGAAAATCCCATGTAAAATCGACTACTTGACTGTAAAATCTCTTTGAGATTTTTAACTGAAAACCACCAAACAGGCAAAATCAATGGATAAAAAATAAAAATATTTCACAGCAATAAAAAATTGGACCGTTAAGGATGGAATCATCGATGGGAAAAATTGTTTTACAATTGAAAAATGGTTTCTGATTTCAAATAATGGTCAATGAAGCATTAACAACCCGATTGGCTCGTGAACGACTGGATGCAATTAAGAAATTTATACCAATTCGTGACTCTGTAAGAAATAAACTGCAACAACGACAGAGTTTACAAACTGATTTTGCTATGGGGTCTGAAGAGTTGTTTAAACCAGTAACCACAGCAACGAAAGGGGTAGAGCGTGCTTTACTGGGAGATGGTTCCGAGACGGGGAAATCTGTTATTGGTGAGCTTGAAAAACTAGCAGCGAAAACTGAACAAACAAAACAAATAGAATCAAAAAGAACAGTAGATGATTTACGCGTGAGATTTAACGAGGAAGGGTTAGCAGAAATTGATAAGACTGATCCAGCAGAAATTCCTGCGCTTGTTGTTACGTCTTATGAAAACAGAAAAAAATGGTTGAAACCAGAACATCATAAGTTTGTTAAGAATTTCGCTCATTGGGCTGATATATTTTATAAAATCAAAACTAAAAAAAGTCAAATTAAGACAGATAGTGCATCATACATCGAATATATCGATGCGGTGAGTCTAGTGTATAATCAATACGAAGAGTTTAAACAACCAAAATTGCAAAAGCGGCGACAGCAGCCTGCAAAGAAAATATCTTTCTCTCCTAAAAAACAACAACTACCACCTGATGATGATGATGATGATGATGATTATTTACAAGAAACGGGTTTAGAAAAACTAGATGAAGCAGCTGGTTATAGCGGAAGTGGACTGCAAAATCCAAGGATTGGAAACACTTGTCCTGATAGTGTTATCAATGATATATTACGATTAGATGTTCTTGTAGGAGGATTCCGAGCTGGAAATTACTCTCCAGAAATAATTAATGAAGCAGCTGATATCTGTAGACGGTTATTTGCCGGCGGTATCATGGATATCAAAACATATCGAGATTTCATTGACGAGTTAGCAAATGGGTATCATAGTGATTAAATAACAATTGAAAACACTATTGTTATTATAATAATGATCATCCATTACAATCATGATAAACCAACCCTCGTCTATGTAGTTAATTCACGGTTTCCAGTTTATAAAGCATACTATGGAGATGGCCTCGGCAATATCATTTTAGGATTCTTTTCAAGAATGGCCCCAAAAGTGATGCCGTTAGCTAAACAATTATCAATGAAAGCCATTGATGTTATTCGTGATAAGGGTATTAGTACTGTTGGAGATCTTGCCGGGAAAGCGTTTTCAACTGCGAAGGATAAAATAACATCATTAGTGAGGCGAAAAAAGAAACCGTTACCGTCTACAGAAGAAATGCCTGCAAGTGTTAGTAAAATTATAAATAACGCAGTAGATGAAAAACTAGCGTCGATGGTAAATCAAGAGGACCAAAGCAATATTGCAAACATGATAGCAGGAAGTGGCTTTAAAAAACTACGACGATGAAAATGGAAAAATCGTTTACGATTTCACTACTTAGACTCTGATAAATAGAATAAAATGTTCAAAAGGTCACCTGATCCAGCATTTGATATAGATGCCCCAGTCCCCAAGAATGATTCTGTACGCGATTATCAATATTACGCCTATCATGCCATAAACTCAAATAGTCGAGCAAGAATTGATCTTCAAGTCCATGATACCAGTAAATACTTTTTACCCTGTGAAGCATTTATTGAAGTAGAAGGAGAAATTGTAACAGCTGCTGATACTACTGCTGTACCAGCACCGTATCCAGCTGGTACTCAAGTCGGTTTTGTCAATAATGGTATTATGGCGCTATTTGAGAGTGCTAGATATCTCATTGATGGAAAAGAAATTGAGTCCATAGATCGTGATGTTGATGTGGCTACAACAATAATCGGGTTAGCGAGATATTCTGATGATTATACAAGATCAGCAGGACCTTCTATGATGTTTGCAAAAGATGCTAAGAATACCGCTGGAGGAAAACAATTTATTATAAGACAACCAAGGGATCGTGCTGCTAACCCTGCTAATGTTGCTGGTATCGAGAATATGATTATAAACAACGATCCTGATTTCAATCTAGGAGCTGCAACACGAAACGCAATGTTGCAAGGAGAGCGTAAATCATTTTCATGCGCGATTCCACTGCATCACATATTTGGATTCTGTAGAAACGTCAGAAAAGTTATCTACGGGGCGAAGCATACAGTATCGCTTGTACGAAAAAGTGATGATAATGATGCAATTTGGAGGATTCCAGCAAATGCTGCAGCCGCCAATGCTGATGCCGGTAGAGTCGATTTAACAAAAATATCATTGTGGATGCCAGTGTTGACTCCAGCAATCACCGCAGAAGGACGATTACTATCATTTATGGATCAAGGAGGAAAGTCGTTGTTGAGTTGGCTAACCGTGAGTACAGATGTGAAGCAATCAAATATCAACGGGTTATTCACTTGGAACCTAGCATCAAATCAAGGCGTTTCTGCGCCACGTCATATATTCGTAGCGTTACAGGATACCACACGAGTTGGCAATCAACTCTCCAGTCATATGATATTTGATCAATTAGGTGTGAAAGACGTCTCACTGAGAATAAACGGCCAGCAGGAACCATCCGAGGATATACAACTTAATTACACAGAAAATCATATTGCACGAGTTTATCATCGTCTGTTGTCATTTATGGCACGCGATCAAAATGTGGATACTGGTTTGCAAATATCACAATATGATTTTAAAAATCTGTATCCGATCTATTACTTCTCACTGGAACATCTCGATTTGACAAGACAGTCAGTTGTTGATATACACTTTAGAGCTAATGTGACTCGTGGTGTTATTGCTGATTATAGAGCGGTTGCTGTCATTCTCAGTGATAAATCAATGCTACTCGAAGGTGTTGGTGGAAGAATGAGAGTGGTAGATGCCCCAGTAGAAAATCTTTGAACGACTTTTCTCGATTTTTCATTGAATTAGAATCAATCTATTATGTATAATGTCATATAGTGTTATTAGTGTTGCGTTAACTCCTGGTCAAATCAAAAAATTGCAATCAGAATCGGCTAAAAAATGTGGAACCACAATCACGTTGAAACCTAATCAAATGACTGGTGGTGCAAATAAACTATCGCTGACAACTCGTCAGGTGAAACATTTCAATGATGCTTTCAAGGATAAAAAAGGGGTTTAGATTACTCTTTCTGCGGCTGCTATTGAAAATATGATAAAATCAGGTGGTATATTTCCATTGTTAGCTGCAATACCAGCATTGATTGCAGCAGCAGCCCCAGCGGTGGCTAAAGCAGCGGCGTTAGGAGCCGTTGGTACTGCAGCAGGAATGGCGTTGAAAAAGGCAGCTGGACAAGGATATAAAAAAAGAGACGATCCGTTCACGGATTGGGTCTAAGACTACCAGGAACCCCGTATTCGTGGTACAGCGGAAAGGGTCTAAGACTACCAGGAACCCCGTATTCATGGTACAGCGGGAGATCCGTTCACGGATCAGGCCTGAGACTACCAGGAACGGTTTATTAATTCAGAAATCTTCGATTTCCGAACCTATGGTTCCCAAATCTTCGATGATTCCAATGTCCAATTTTGATTTAATGGATGCTGCTAAAAAACTAGCGATTAAACATTTCAGAGGTGTTTTTATGAAAGATCAATTACCACATCAACCAAACAAAACTGAAACAGGTATTATTAATCTCGATAACAGCACCGGACCTGGAACTCACTGGGTTGCATACGCTATTGATCCACGTGGGATTGTCTATTTTGATTCATATGGATTAGCCCCACCAAAAGAATTTATGCGTTACATAAAACAATTTCCAATGAAGACTTGGTATTCTACGCTACCAACACAACAAATCAATGACCCACCAATATGCGGCAGTGAAGTATTAAATGTCCTTGACGCTATTTCAGCATCTAGAAAACCACCTCATATTGTCGTAAATGACTACACCAGCAATCGCTTTTTAGAGAGAGAAAGAGTTTTACAATAACATGATTGATATTTGGGGGAGATCTTTGAAACCCAAACCCGATGGCACTGCAACCCCTGATTCTATCAAGGATATAACAAAAAAAATTAAAGATGAAATAGCTGAGACGTTGAATTTAGAAAGTGTTGAACCCAATGAAATAGTTGTATTTCAAGATCGCCAGGGTAAATTGAAATCTAGTAATATTTCTCTGGATGATATTTTAGTTAAACAACAAAACGCAATCGAGAACACCGTTGCGTTATTTTCCGATCAGGGTAAATTGAAAACCAGTAATATTTCTCTGGATGATATTTTAGTTAAACAACAAAACGCAATCGAGAACACCGTTGCGTTATTTTCCGATCAGGGTAAACTCAAACCGGGTGTACTCGTTTCGACGATTACAGATCGATTAAAAATTCTCAACGATGAGTTAAACAATTCTGTGGTTGTACTAACAACACTTGAATCTAGAATTGAAGAACACATAAAACAGTTTACCGCATTTCGTAGAAATATCATTGATAAATTTATTGGAACTACATTCGATAAAATTGAACTAAAACTCCCTGATATTAAAAAATCCATCGATGAGACGAAAACTTTCATCGAAGCCGTCAAAGGTGATTTTTCGAGGATGATAACAGTCATTGAAAAAACAAAAATTCCTTATGAGAAAACTAACAACATAGTATACACAATCCAACACGGATCATTTGAGTGGTCACCTACAAACAACAAATTAGATATCACTGCAACCGTTAAGGGTATTTATCGATTAACACTAGTAACACCATTGTCTCAATTTAATATTTCATCGTCCAGTTCATCTGGGGTCAATAATACGATTTCAACGATCATCGACAAGGGTACAAATGAAAAGTTCACTATAACATCTACTGATGAAACTTTGGCTAGGGTTTCAACAACATGGTATGTGGAATTCGTAGCGGATTTAAGTAAATCGTAATTGAAAACGCTAGCGTTGTTAAAATAAAAAATGATTTCATCATCGCAATATCGCTATGATCAGGTCAGAGAATATCAAACTAGACTCAAAACCCTGTCTGAGGAGTATGCAATGAAAATTAAAAAATATCGCAGGAGAATTACCGCAATTGATGTTACTGTGTATTCAGTGAGTGGTGTAATCACCGGAGCCGGTATTATACTGTCTTCAGTGACAATGATGGCTCCGATAGCTGTTCCAATTTGCATTTCTGCGGCAACAACAATCGCTGGAATTATTTCAATAATCACAAAAAAAATATCCTCATGCAGCCAACGGAAACTACAAGACTACATAATTCAATTTCATGTTGTGTCCACTGCATACTCGCAATTATCCTCATTGATATCGTTATCGCTCGATGATACAATTATATCAGAGAGTGAGTTTTCAGCGATGGTAGATATATATGATTCTGCGATGTCAAAATTAGAAATACAAAAACATGAGTATAATAACAATGACAACACAGATGGAATTACTTCAACAAATAGTGGAGAACACAAACCCAGTACAAACAAGCATGATCTCAATAACCTCAACGAATCCAGAATTCAGTGTGAATTTCCCCTCTCCGGTCCCAGTGAAGGAGATAGCGCTAGCAAAATTACGAGTATACCACAGTTGGCCAAATATTAGGTCAAAATCATTTGGTGGTCAACAACCGAATAATTCCCTGGTATTTGCAAAAAAGAATAAACCCGACGGTACCCCAGACTGGAATGTTGTTTCCATACCAACCGGATCATATCAAATTGAACACATCAATGATGAATTCGCGCGTAGAATAAAATCGATTACTGGAGTAGAGTCAAAAATAGCTATAACAGTTCATGTGCCGACACTATCATCTGCCATTGAAATAAGCACAGAAGGATACGTCGTAGATATCTATCAGAGTTCTATTAGAACCGTACTAGGATGGCCTGAATTACCACCCGGGGGAAAAACCGTTGATTTACCAGAACCAAAAAAAACCGATTATATCACAGACAGGATAAAATCTGATAATCCAATAAAAAGCTATAGATATTATGATAAGTCGTATTTTTTCATTAGAGTAGAATATGATGAAAAAATACGACTTATTCATCATCTTGCTAACCGGGATAAAATCACTGAAAATTTCACAGCTTTCAATAACGATATTTCGTTGTTGTTTATATCCCTTAGATCCGGCACTCTCACCCGAGATGAATTTATCAGTGTCGTAGAAACATGTAACAAAATCATCAATGACATGGAAACATTTCATTCACAAATTATTCAAGATGTATTAGGTGACAGTAGTCCTAAAACAAGAGATTTATTTGCAATAGACTATAAGATCCGCATAGGAGATATTCCAACATTCAAACTACCAGGATATAATCTCTTAGAACTACAAAAATCACTCGATGATGCCATCGTTGAAGGTTTCAAAAAAATCCATGATACGTGGAAAAAAACACCATCACAACCACAAACAACTATCCTGACACACAATAATGACCCAGATGGTGGTGGCAGGCATATTGCTCCGTTCAATGTGAATATTTCAACGGTGATTGCGCTCAATTTAGTATGTGATGTGATCGAAGGAAGCTATCAAATAAATTTAGAACGATCAAATCAAGCTCAGCAGGGATATATTTTGTATTCATTTGCACCAACAGCTCCTCCAGGGTTTTTAATAATTGAGTCCCCGGTGAATCCAGTCTATATGCGATGTCATAATAATTCATTAACCAGAATTAATTTCAAACTCACTGACCAGTCTAATAATCGGATTGATTTACAAGAGGAGGTTTTACAAATTAGTCTATTTGTAAAATCGTAGTGATTTTCGTCGTAGTGATTTACATGACCCTCGAACACGATATCGTATCGGACTGGATCAAATATTCGGTTAACCCAGAACTGAAAGTTCTAGCAGCAGAGGGGGTGAGTGACAACGACGTTGCGGCATTTTTGATTCATCAACGAAAACGCGAATACAACATCCCATGTTTTCAGACAACAATCACTGTCATTTTTTCTTTGTTATTTCGCGAGAAGGGTCTAGTGTTATTTGGAGGGTATAATCAAAAATAAAAACAAAAAATGTTGTAGGATTCACCCTCTCTGCTGCTATGTATGTATGTATGTATGTATGTATGTATGTATGTATGTATGTATGTATGTATGTATGTATGTATGTATGTATGTATGTACACCTAGCTTTGTATGAATAAATTTCATGTTTGTCTGTCCATCCGTTGTCCACCCTTTTTGTCCCTCCCTCCATTTTTTCTGTATAGATTTAGAACTGCGTTTAATTCTTCGAGAGGCGATCTGTTGTGATAATAGTAGGGGGAAAAACCATGATGTCGGTAGGCTATATAATATACTAGCAAAAACAGAAACTATTAGAGGACTATCTGCACTCTTAACGTTATATATTTATAAAACAATGTTTTGTTTACGCCTTAATTTATTTGTTCGAAACTATGGTATGTAAAGAGAGTTATGTCTATGCGATTCTCCGTTTCTACCTTCCTTCGTCCGTTTGGGGTAGGTTTGTAATCGACAGTACGTTTTTCTTGCCATCTTCTTCTTCAGGGTTACGTTGTGAAATCCATGAGGAGATTATCCAAATTTAACTTAAACATTTAGATCCTCCGCCCCGACCTTACCCCTTTAATGAATTGGATGTCAACTATCATCAGGTCGTGGATACCCTATGTTTATCCTGTTGTATACTTTGTCGAAAGAATTACTAACTTTACTAACTTCGGGTTTAGAAAAGTGTTAAATTTCGGTTGTCGGCTATGTTCGGTTAATGTCTAGAAAGTTTCCGATTTGTTTGGTATATATATTGTCAACATACTTTGGATATCACTTTCAAAGAGGAATTGGCCTATCTCTAGTTATTTCAATGACACAATACCAAGTGTAAAAAACAGTTTGTGCATCCTGTCAAGTTTAGGAGTAACCTAACATGTGCAAAATCGTAATGAATTAAATGAATGTTATGTTGTTCTTCTTCCACTGTTTTAAGCGATTCTTTCTTCTGCTTCTGGCTTCAGTTCGTTCAATATGATCTTCAGCACCACCTTACAATATTTGCTGATCAATGTAATAGTTCTGTAATTTTGGGACAGCTGGATATTGCTGTTTTTGGGGAGGTTTTAAATCACTGACAAGGTCCACGTTTTTGGCCATTCACCTGTCTGCCAGATCTTGTTGCAGATTTTTGTTAGTAGCTATATCACTGATTGGTATCCCCATTCCTGATAAGTTCATCCTGGATGATGTCTGCTCCAGCTGCCTTCCCAATCTTCAAACCCTTATAGCTACTCCACCTCTTCTTTGGGAATGAGGAAATCATCATCATTGGAGATTGGAACTTCAAGCAACCGTGTGTATCCCGTGGATTGTCGGTTGAAGAGTTCTTTGCAATGCTTAGTCCATCTTTCTGCATCTGAATCAAGGTCAGGAGTTTGGTCAGAATTTGATACAGAAGTTATATTGACATTTTGGAAAATGTAAAATTCAGTTAATGACATTAAATTACATTATTTTATTCTCGTAATAGCTTTTTGTGTACAAAAGATTAATGGGACCTGAAATCAGGGATAATGAATAATTTATCCTTTAAAAATGACTAGCCCATAATGAAAGACTATGAAATAACTAGTCTGTGATCAGACTGTATATATCACTTTTACAAAGGTGAGCGGATGATTACAGGTTATGTCAATGGCATGAGGTAAAATGTGAAGATCAGTCCGGGTCAACGGATAAAGTTAAAACCTAATCTAACAAAATATTTATATGGCATAATATTATCTAAGCTCGCTGGGACGTATAAAAGCATGAGAAACGGCAGGTCAATGATCCACAGTCAAAACAAAAGGCTGAATTTCTAGAAACATTTCAGATTGAATTAGTTCAAGCTAGTTGAATTATATGTAAACGGATCATCATTTGAAGTTGGGTAGTGAATTTGTTTTTAGCGTCAATGACAAAAGGTATTAGCAAAATTGTATTAAAAAATCCCAACGCAAAAAAATATCTCTTATGAGACATAAGAATACCAAATTTTCG
Organism: Unio delphinus; assembly: GCA_029339505.1. Taxonomy (NCBI): domain Eukaryota; kingdom Metazoa; phylum Mollusca; class Bivalvia; order Unionida; family Unionidae; genus Unio; species Unio delphinus. The sequence continues at coordinate 3,649,516 of JAQISU010000087.1, forward strand.
GTGTCGGAGTCAACGCTTAAATCAAATTGTCAAATAGTTATTGTTTTTACATGATTGTGACAGAAACTATGTTTTCCTCTCCTACTAAAAAGTGAGAATTTCAAAGTAACTTACATTATTGCGAACTAAATCGCACATAGTTCTAACAACTTTGTTATAAGTTCCTGATGTTTAGTTTTCTAAAGGAATTCTAGGTGTTTAACGTGGTGTTGTACTGCATCTTTTAATGTTGATATGCCAATTTGCTTGACGAAAATAATCCTGAATGCCTTTGAATGAATTCACAATACTCACTATATAATATCTGAGTCAAAACAGTAAATCTTTAATTTGTAATTCGAATGAATATACTAAATAAATGTGTATTCCCAATTATATATAGAAACGGAACATTTAACGATTTAAGAGTGATATTAAAAGGTGGAGTGAATGATCTAGTTGAACTCAGACTGATGTTCATCCTATATTGATCTATGGCGAAACAAACTTTTCTTACACATCTTCTTAATGACAAATTATTGCAATCTGTAACCAAATTTGTTTCCATTATATCGGTACACACTAAAACTATATCCTCAGTCATACACAAACGTCAAGAATATATAACGTCAGTCGTGAACAAAAGTCAAGGACACGAAATAAATTAAATACACATTACAGTGATACAAAAATGTCCTCATAAATCGTTAGAATTTTTATTGCTGCTTTGTAGGCATGACAGTGTAAAATCTTGTACCTATTTTTAAACTAAAACATCACAAATATAGGTGACACCCTTGATTAACTGCTACACTCGCAAGGGACGTAATGTTTCTGAAATGAAAGAAGATACCAAAGCTAATGATATAGGTGAAACATACTTGGATGAAATAAGATATTGAAGCTGATGAAAGCATCTGCATGGTAAATTGCATGTGGTTTTCATAAATCACTCTTCTATGTTATTCAGAGAAATAACTAAATATGAAAAAAACGTCTTCTATTCCTTAGAATTTAATCAACAATTTCAATAAACTTTTTCTATAACCTGACCTATTTTAGTAATTATGTTTAAATAACAGAAAATTTAAATTAGATCCTTTAATTTGCAATTAAATTCTGGTGGACTTTTGTTTGGAAATATAAACTGAAGTTAGAAAATGTCTGAGATTAAGTGAACACATTATATTAATTTCAGGTCCTGGTTAAGATGCGGCAATTTTCTTGATTTTCATTCTTCTCTGGGTCCTCGTGGCAGAGACCGAGGGACAGAAGTGCAAATACCGGGAAGGTCTTTGTGATGACAGATGTGTTCTAATTTCAAACTGGAAAAAATGCAGATGTTCTCGTGATAGACGTAATCTAATTCATTCAGGCCGGATTTAACCAATTGACAGCAACAAAGATGGATGAGAATTAAAACGACTAGAGTGTTGATTTGTTTGCAAGATACTTACACCCAATGCAACATTTGTATTTTTAGTATTCATTAATATGTTAGAAAATAAACAATGAATTATAATCACTTCTTCCTGATGAATAGTTAGATTGTATTCCAATGGAAGAATTTTCCATTTTTATTTACAAATTGTAACAGAAGATTTAATTTTAATGTATCAAGCAGTAAGAATTTGCGCGTTGCACCCGCAAACAAAAACTTAGTTCAAATGACCTAACATATCTAAAGTTGTATTTCTTGCAATAAAATTGCCATAGAGATGGTAAAGCTTCTAAGCCTTAAAAATGTCCCTTCCTATCACAGATAATGCTAGAAAGATCGCTTCATCTTGAAATGTACTATTTAATATAGCCATGGAATATAATTGTGTTCCCTTTGCTCACTTTCGTTTTGGTGTGCGTGTACATGTGTGTGTGTGTGTGTGTGTGTGTGTGTGTGTGTGTGTGTGTGTGTGCATATTAACTAGTGTACATGCGGATCTTACAGATGCCATACAGTAAATTAACACATTTTGATAAACGTTTGATCTCTATCATATGACTATTCCAGCCATAGTGTTTGAAACACAAGATTTACTATACTCATTGTACATTTATATATAGCCAATTCGAGTTGATGTGAGCCGTTATATCTGTGTGCATCGGTTGATGTGCACTTTGTATAAGTCATGCTCAAAACATAAATAACATCATCTTTGAGGAAATGCAATAACTGTCACAAAGCCAGTCTGCCCATATGATGTACGAAACGAATGAGATAGGCTGATACCATTGCAATCGTAGCTGATCATTTTTCGAACACTATATTATGTTGATTCAAGGTGATGTGAGCCGTCCTATCTGTGTGCATCGGTTTCTAGTGCGCTTCATGCAAGTCATGCAAGATACATATTTAAAGTCATCTTTAACGAAATGTAATCACATGTTAGGCACAAAAGAAGTAATTTACCTATTCGATGTACCAAACGAGTCACAATTGGTGTACCATTATAATCGTATCAGATTAAGTTCACAACGCTATATTATGTTTATGTAACGGTGTCAATGCAATGGCATTTAGTATTGTTGTAATATAATCAATAATCCGTTTCAACGATATTCAAGTATAGCTGTAAAGTGATGTCATACAGTTATAATGGTACTTTTTGTTATTGGAATGGTATATTTTATCTATGAAAACGCATTGTTGACGATACGAAATGTCTGTCACAAAGGTGACACTAATTTTAGCGATGAAATGGATATCCAATGATTAAAATTACCGTTACAACGGTGAAAGGACCATCGCAACAGAAAACTCTACTAGCCATGGGACGGCTGAACAATTTGTTAGACTGGTGACAGTAGTAATATAACGATAAGTTAAATCGTTTCAAAAATTATTTGTCGTCGCATAGGTCGATAGGTCATTTCAAACTTAACAGGATATTCAGAGGAAATAACAGCCGTAAAAAGTTAAAATTCAAAATTATTTTCTACATTTGTTGATACTAGAATATTATAAGATTTATAATGACTATTTACGTTAACAGTTTCCAAATGCCATATCTAACACATTATCGTTATATCTGCCGCTTCTCTTATCATAGGTATTGAGTATTTAATTATGGCACACCTCAAAATTAGTATCTCCTGACGTGATTTTTATTATTAAATTCATCACCATAACCATTTTGTAACTATATTAAATGCATTCATAGGATTATGTTTCAATAGGCAAAGTAATTACTTGTATAGGCTGGCTCTCCACTTACATTTATCTCTAACACAGATCCCCCACATGTAATAACATGTAATAACACCACATGCTGGAATCAATTCAAGCATAAATCATATGATAAGAAGTCGAAATATCGACAGGTTATCTGATTATTGAGAAAGTATACTTATAATCACGTAACGGCAGGTAGAGACAATCGTATTTTATGTTGTTGTTATGTGAATAATAATTGTTCCTTTAAAACTAACATGGAATATTACCCCCTCGAGTGGCCGAGTGCTCTAAAACGCTCTCCGTTACGGATCACTGACATCTCAACTCTGTATCCGTGGGTTCGAGTGTAAAATTCGGCTAATGTAGTTATGTGAGAAAGCTTGCAGGTAGCTTCTCGTGGGTCGGAGGTTCTATCTGGGGGGAGGGGGGGTTCCAGGGTTCTTCCTCCACCAATAATACTGGCCGCCAAGTATGGCCTATTGTGTGCTGAAAAATAGCGTTAAACCCTACAACAACAACATAATACTGAATACTAGATGATAGAAAATTTTAGTACTGTCTGACTGGTGTACTCTCATATATTCAAAGTAAAATGAATGTCTAACGAGATTAGAAACGTTAATTTCACACCCTAGGTATGACTACTGATATATTCTTATTATTCTTTCACAGAATAATTTCTCAGTTTTTTTATGAAATCTTCATATCTATAAATTTGAACGTGTAAATACAGTATTAGTTCAAACGTTGACGTTGTTAAGATCATTACGATAATGCTACAAGTCGATGATCAGATAGAATGAACTTGAATATTTTAAAATATTTTAGTAGGTTTCGATTAAATTGCGATAGAATTCGACTTCATGTTAAAAAGTACAAATTAAGCAATTTATCTTGTGACTATTAAACGGCAGATGTTATTGGAATGGTTGAAGAAAATTAGACCGCCTTGATTGATGATTTGTGTTCAAAATGTAATTTAAGACGATTTAACATGAATGAATACGAATTGGAATTGGAGAAAATGCCACAAAAAGAAAACTAAAATACTTTACTCTTGAAAATATACTTCTGATAGCAAGACCATGGTTATCAAAAGTTCGAGATAAGATGATATTAATGTCTAGCCTTATATCATGGAAGACGGGAAAGAATCGTTTTGAAAATTACCAATGGGAACACCCTAATTTGGATACCAAATCGAATATTCAATTTAACACATTGGTTTAGAAACAACAAATATGAAAGTACCTATTAAAATATAGATTTGAACAATGACATCAATCAAACCCTTTGATATACAGACAAGTAAAGCAATGAATTTAATTAAGAAATACATTTCAGGAATTCGAGGAGACTGGAAGTTCTTGAAATAATCAAATCCGACGTACTAAAGGCTTGACATGGTTGGAAGGAGTGTTCATGGTAAACATTCAAATAACTAATGAAATTATTAGACAAATAACCATTCTGAGATAATATTAACTATTTATAACATATAACAGTATTAGCCATAGATAGTGGCATCACATTATTTACGGTATTACGATTCATAGCAAATTTTGTACAAGTTTAATAGAGAATGGGGGTGATCCAAGAGGCTAAAAGGTCCAGAAGGAGACGAAAATGATTAAGTAGTTGATGAGATAGAAAGGTCAGACAAATCCTGGTAATAATTTACTCTTGTTCGCTTAAATGCAGTATCAGGTACGTACAAACATACATACATTCATACATACATGAACTGAATGAAATCTCTTCTGAAAAGGAAATAAAGAACGTCAGTCATACATACATACATACATGCATACATACATACATACATACATACTGTTACAAGCACAGGGGTATTCACTTGACCGAGCGGTGTCAAAACCCTGGCGCGAGTCACGCTGGAAGTCATATGTTTTCCCCAAATTTCCAAAGACTTCCATACAACTTGAGTTGTAAAATGGAAAGAAAGACGTGTCTGCTATAATTATTAATCTTTGCTGTAATCAATGGGCGACCCAGAGGAGACAACTTGCCCAAACGTCCATTAACTGCACCTTTACATGGTTTTTCTTCATTATCATCCGTTTTCCGTACCGATAGCTTGTCATGCCATAGAAATTACACCAGTATTCCCTTACTAACTGGGAAATATTTAACTGCGCGACCCTAGGCCAGTCCATCCACAGAATTTCCGGCGTATCACACTCATATACATACGCCAATTTTCCACTATGGCCACATAAACGGTACCTGCCAAGTTCCAACTTATTGATTCCATTCTATAATTTACTGATTTCCAACCATAAATGCTGCCTTTTCAATCACACTACTTGTATACACCACTGAATTTTAATATGGACTATGTTACAAAGGGACAGTCATTCGGCTTGTACCCGAAATCACTACTAACGACCCAAGCATGGTTGAAATTCACTAACACTTACTCCAAATTTATTACAATACATACATACATACATACATACATACATACATACATACATACATACATACATACATACATACATACATACATACATACATACATACATAAGGGGAAAATGTGCTTATTGGGGCGGCATGGAGATGCATCTCTCCTCAGAATGATTTTGGCGTCGACGAGTCTCGAAGTATTTGAAGATTAATGTTCAGGTGTATCAAGACAGAAATGATGCGGACCTCGACGTCAACTCAATACAGTTATACATAATCTTTGAAGCATCAGAGAGGTTGTTCCCTACAAGTTTTTAGAGGCGTCTAGTTGTCAAACAAAGTCCTCCTCTAATACCAAAAACATAATGTGAAGAATCAGAAATAAGGCTTCCGTCCAACCAAGTCGAATACTCGTTGTCACAATTTTCTGCTCCTACAGTTATTATTTAAATTTGTATCAAGTCCGATACGACATCTTGATCGCGGATCATGTAAATGTATTGTTATATATTCATGTGGGTTTGATTTAGCATGACTTTACAAAAGTCTCAAAAGATTATAATCCATGTCACCGCTGCACCTGGTCTGATGAATATTTCTTATTCTGTGTGTATCGATCTCATTAAATACAGAAAAAATATTATAATTGATTATGATGAAGTTTGGAATTTGTGTATACCGCTTGGTTACAAAAATCGCATAAGTATTTTTATTCCTACCTCGATAACATATACAAGTAGGATTTGGTTGTTTGTCCATCATAACATCATCAAACAATACTAAAATGTTAATCCTTTTATCGACATCATTGACACTTGGTGCTTCATTGATATCTGTGATCAAGTTAATAATAATAATAATAATAATAATAATAATAATAATAATAATTATACTTATAATCATATTAATAATAATTATAATAATAATAGTAATAATAATAATAATGAGGACTTTGTATTGCGCCTAATCTTTCAAAGCTCGAAGCGCTTTACACCATCAATAATGATATTTCTACACTACAGAACAACACATCACAAATTCAATGAAATTGGAAAACATAAAAACATGCTGAAGATATATAAGATAGAAAACGCGATTAGATCGCTAAGTGTGTCCCTGAAGTCGAAACAGGTGAGTCTTAAAAGCACTCGTAAAAGAGACCACTGTGTCTATGTGTCTAATTTAAATGGGCAATTCGTTCCACGTCGCCGCGCCCTGGTATGCAAATAAACGTTGTCCATATGACTTTGTTTTCATCTTGCGAACATTGAGTACACGATTATCAGAAGAAGAGTGTAAGGATCTAGTTGGTGTATACACATGGTTGAGGCTGGATAGGTATGTTCGACTGGAGTCTATCATTGAAATATAGCACAGAGAAACAATTTAGTGTTTGAGTCTGTATCGAATTGATAGCCAGTGTAGGGTACAGAGCTGTGGTGAGGTGTGCTCTGATCGAGGTACTCTAAAGATGATCCGTGCAGATGTGTTTTGAACTTTTAGAAGTTTCTGGAGTAAATATTGTGACGAACCAGACAGAATTGAGTTACAATAGTCCAGTCTTGAAAGTACTAATGAAAAAACAAGTGTTTTCGTGGCATCACCTGAAAAATATTTACGAATTAAATAACGGCAGTGATTAAATATAATTGAATGATATACTTGTTTATGTTATGCAGACTGCATTTGGATATTTTTCGGCAATGATATTCAGGACTCCACTAATTGTTGTTGCCGCTGAAAGACAAATTGTGACATTTGCTTGTGCCAACATTATTATCGCTGAGATCAATATACCCGTTCCAGCAATAACAGTTGGAGACGAATACACAATTATTTCAACTGAGGTAATACGCCTGTGGTACTCCCTTACCTCTACCTCACACACGGCGACGAGATTTTTTAGTTTAGTTTGTAATTCGCGCACATGATGGTATCGATATTGGTGAACGTTCATTATACTACTTACTTAACTTAATTACACATTATACATGGCATGTGATTGATGCTGATGCTAAATTACCACTGCTGGGGTTTATTGTAAATGTTTCAGTGGATCCATTTTCTATAATCGAATTTGTAGTGATAATACCCGGAAACAAACTTGTTGATACATTAAACTGTAACGGCAAAATCAGGGTTAATCTATAGATACCTCGAACATCTTCGGTAACTTTAGTGGTGTTATTTCAAGGTGTCCAGGTGAAAGATCTATGTTGTATGGAGCACACTGTATTGATATTTTTTGTGCGGTATCTTAATAGTATCAAACTGTGAAAATATGAATAAAATTATATTATCATATATTTGATTAATCGTATCAATTGTTTCTTTAAAAAGTTTCAGAAAGTTTATTGGGGATATTTGGCGGTTTTCCAAAGAAATAATCTTTGGTCTCATCAATTTGTCTTAAACGCTTACGAAGATTTGCAAACGCGCCTACATGAGCATCATATTCGCCTTATAGCATTGATAGTTTTATCGTCATTGATATCTACAAAGTGCTTTTTGTCACATCGTTACTGTCAAATTTTGGATTACCAAGTGCCGTTATTTCATTCACGTTCGTGTCGATAGGGCGTGTCATTGTATCACAAGATTTGTTTTTTTCTCAATCATTAGTATCTAGTACAGTTTAAAATAAATAACATCTGGTTTAATCTTACCAGTGAAATCAAATACCACTATGGAGTTTTCGGTTACTCCACTAAGTCTAACTATAATATCATTCAAGGAAACATTTCTCGTTTTTAATTTTCCTTGTTTGTCTGGAAATATAACCACCTCATTTGGCCCCACGTCTACAAGATTTAAGAGTTTCGATATTTCATCCTAGCATAAAAGCACCTGTGAAATATTTTTTCGAAATGTTTTAGCAGCATCAAGTAAATGAAAATTTGACAGCGGTGTTATTAAACCGTCCCTGGCAACCTTAGACCTCTTTCCTTTTAATATGGTGTCCTTTTCCCGTTGCTTTCTTTAGTGCCATCCCTGCCACTGCTCCAACTACTCTTAACCCCGCAGCTTTCCCGACTGCAGGGCGACCGCGGCAATCAATGCTGGTATAGCCGCGAGAGGTGGAAATATATTACCTGTACACCCATTATAATTTTTTAAATTATTAAAATGCTTAATTTGACGCACAGTCAGTGATAGTTTATTCTGACCACCGGTGATCTGATCGTGTTTTAGCTATATTTTAGTTCCACATTTTTTTTAGCTAGATCTGACTGCTCAAACACCGACTCTATCAAGCGTACTTGGGACATATGAAAAAAATGACCGACGAGTACATGTAAAGCATCTAATGTTATTGCAACAAAATGAAGGACACAGCTTGAGCGATCAATAGTTAAGTTATATAGACAGAATCGACACGCTTGTTGATTTAATTACTTTATGTAAGGATAGATGAATAAAGAAGAAACAGATATAACATAAGTTAAAACTGAGTTGACAGGATTTCATTTATAAATGAATACAGTTTCTTGAGTAAACTACTCTCCGCGAAAGACCAGCATTAATTAGTTTCCAATTTGTAATATACTTTGTGTTTTGTGGATTATTATTCGTTGCCTTCAATAACGAAAATTGGCTATGAATATATTCTGGATTACTCTGTAGCAGATCAGTTAAAGTCATTCTGACAATAACATTTCAATCCTCTCAAAGTTTAAGGTATCAAATAACGTTCCAGACAAAATGGGAACAAAACAATAAATGACTCAATTATAAGCTTACTTACTTAAATGCATATCTCAAAGCTACATAAGGCCCATGTTCATATAGTGTTCTTTTTTAAATCGAATCTCAAATTGTATAACGGAAACGTTCAAGGCTTTCACTCGCAAAAAGGTGTAAATCGATCTTAAGAAAGAAATAATTTACCCCACTCCCCTTATAGCAATCACGGCAGACGCTCTTTCAAGAAAGAATGCACACAAGAAGATTGATTATGCAGAAGCATCTGTATAGGACATCACCACTGTTGTTGGTGTATTAGTTGTACACCAAGTTTCTTAATTGTTTTTGGAACCTGGTCTGGGCTGAATGCATTATAGACGTTGTGATCAAGAAATAGTTTCAGGTCAGAATACAAACATTGGTTATGTATAACCGTATTATTAAATCCTCGTCACTCATGTCCTTCCAATCCGGGTCCATTCTTCTTTATGTACCTCGAAACTCGTCGATGCCAAAAGCATTCGGAGGAGAGCTGCATCTGCATTCCAGCGTGCCTGTAACTCGATAGCACATGCCACCCCAATCACCACATTTCCCCCTTACGTCCCCCTTGTCATAGCAACGGCCAAACCTGTACCAGCACTGACGCCCGTCCGTTGGAGCCATGAGGATACAGAGTACAATGACAGTCACGGAAGCTAACCTCATCTTGACTATGATCTGAAATGAATATCTTTTGTAATCTCCATGTCAAAGAATGTTTCTTTAGTGTAAGATATTATCAAACATATCCATAATCTAACCCCTATCATTACATACTTCTCTTAAATAATTTAATGTTCAACGAACCTACATTTGCAAATCTGAAATGAATATATTTTGTAATCTCCATCTCACAGAATGACACTTTAGTGCAAGATCATATCAACAAACACCCACAACCTAACCAACCCTTTCCAGACACCTCATCAAAAACGACATTGATTTCAAAGAACCTAAATTTGCATTTGCCATTTACTAAATATCATTTTTAAGACCAATACAGGGACAAGGCAATTTCTTTAAAGTCCCAAGATGAGTTTTCTTTCTTAGAATTAAATTTTAATAACTGAGAATATTTCTGGTAAATCAAGGAAAAGAGCTGTCCTTAATATGATGTATGTCATCTGTCAACTGTACGCCAACGGTCTCTTACATAAGATTTTAAGTCATTTACCTCTTTTCACGTATCCATACGATATACATGCAAAACAGTCAATCGGGGTTAGAGTAGCATCCACGAATAAGACAATAAAGATGACAATGAAATTGGGTTCTTAAATGAGGTTAGGTTTGAATGTCTGCCCTCAAAAACGCTTCGCCACCGGCGACTGGTTATCGTACATTAATTGAATGTATCAATCTCAGATTGAATAAAACTTTGATTCCAAAGCAGCTGAGATTCTATAATTGATATTAGCTATGTTTGTCTAACCGTTTACTGAAATCATTCTGGTAGTGACCTTGAATATTTTCGCTTCTCATCTTTTGAAGATATTACGCTTGTATCTACATCAAATCACCAAACAAATGAATCCGAAAGGTTCCAATAACTCAGCCTTAGCCTAAACTTATAACGTGGATTCTATGACTTACCTTGCCTTATGATTTTACAACTTAAGTCCAATTATAACTAACACCTGTTTAAAAAACGTAATTTTATTTAAATGCAATTATTTACATTTACTTCGCGACCTTAAAATATGTGGAGATGTTTCAGTACTCCTTAAACCAATTAGCATCCATGTCTATTAGAGGATCTAAAATGATCCTTGTCCAAAAGACGACAACAATGAGGGACAAGCAGAGTATTCAGTATAAATAATCACTTTCACTTATATCGATAAATCTCGCTGTTCGGACCATTTTCTCAGGCGCATTCAAACAATTTTATCATAATGCACACACAGACATATGAACGTTTTCCGACGTTCCTAGATTAGTCGATAACATGTCCAGCTGTTTGAACGATGTATCCAGTGACATATTGCATTTACCTTATGATCCGACTTATTTTTTTTGTTGTCGATATTTCATATAAACTGGCGAAACTACTTGCAAATGATGAGAATTATTTATTCAAGAATAATGTAATAGAAAACATAAAATACCCATGATCACCTGTTTCCTATTATCTTAGTCTTTATCTTTTCTCATCAAATGCTAATGAGATTTCTTTCTTGCCAGTTCCGATTAAGCGTATGTGTCGTGGCAAGGGACGAGTACATACTGCGATATTACCACGGCACAACACGGTATTTCTGAACATACCGCGATACGTAACACACAATACCTCAGTAATTCAAAATGTAAAGGGATATTTACGATTATATACCTCAATAATAAAGTATCAACAATTATATGTTCTATGGCTGGGGTCAGACACTTGTTTGTTTACTTTTTCGTCTTTCATTCGATGAAAATTATCTAGCTGTGACTAATAATGTAATAGCACTATATATCCATTATAAAAATGAATTATCGTGAGATAAAGAAAGAAAAAACTAATTTTAGCTTAAAAAAAGAGCCTCTTCCCATCTCCGGAAATGAAATGGTCACAATATCCTAATGGCATATGCGTTGTGTATGATGTGTCTAATAATTGTTGTATTAATTGTAAATTAAAAGATGTTCAACTTAAAGGCGTTGTGTATGAAAATTGTTGTATTAATTGTAAATTACAAGATGTACAGAGTAACGGTATTGGGATGATTATGATTATGTTTAGACTTACGATAATACATTTAGGGTTATTTGAGATTAAATTCATAATGCTAAAAGTTCTTTGAAATTTTCACTTTTTATTAGGGTAAATAAATTTTTGTTTATATTTTAACGTTTTGTCTTTGCTTTATTATGTTACACTTGTTTAGATGATAGAGTGGTCGTAGTTACCGTGAGTCATATTGAACCTAAACTCCCATTATATTTGTATCTGTTAAAAGTGATTCATGGAACGTATGCTGATGCATCAGATAATATTAATTACTTGTGATGGCAAGGATGATAACTATTGCAATAACATAGATACTGTTTCCCCTGCCTTTAAAAAAATAAAAACTTACATTGAATTAACGACTTAAGTGATTTTGAGCTGGCGTATATATTACGTTCTTTTTATTTTAAGACAACGGGGGAGAGGTCATTAAAATCAGGCCCGAATAACAGAAAATAATATTAACATGCAGAGATGAAAGGAAAATTAAAGATTATTCTCATGAAACAAGTCATAAAAAGGACAAACAAATATACGGAACACAATATTTATCTTCTGGGACATGTCAAAGGTAAATATTTCAATGGGCAAAGGGACACATTAATTTCCACTCCACCACGAGGAGATCTTAAATATTTTATTTCATCCAATAGTTAATATCATAATGAAATGACTGAATGTAAGATCCATATTAATAAGTGTTGCCATTTGTAGCTAGTTAATTACTGAATTACTGAATTACTTTTCAATGACGTAAGATTAAGATGATGACAACAATTTTGGTAATAGTTATGTCGGAACCTTATTCTTGATTATTGCATAATTGGAGATGACAATGACAAATTAGAGGACAACCTGAATGATGACAAAGATGATGTATTCAATGTAATATTAATTATAGCTATCACCTAAAGAAAATAATAATAAATTCAAACCATGATCCTTGATAAATTCCATAAATATACCGGCACCGAGATCAACAATGATTGCCACAAACTAGGTAACATGAAAAATCAGGACATTATCTTATACAGGTATACCGGACATAATTATTCGATTATAAAATATCAAAACATCAATAAATGGTTAACATTAAAATTGGTCATCTGCACTTCTCACACTTTCGAATTTTAAAGGTACAAAAACAATCTCACGCTATTCACAGACAGGATACGTACCGAAATGAAGTCATAAAAAGAAATTACCGGAGATATCTATGAATAATTTTTCCTCCTGAATGTTAGCACAATCAACTCTATACTGAAGAACACATCCAAAGTTCCTCACCTAACAACCCATTGCATGCATTATTTGACGCTAATTGACTTTTATTAGATCTTGGTTTCAATATCAGCTCTGATAACCTGTGCTCCGTACTGTTTATTCACTACGTGACTTTGTTTTGTTTTTATGTCCGTTTTAAAGCTTGGATTTGCTGAGGGTATGGTACCGGTTTAAAGTTCGGAGATCACAGAGCTTACTCTAGGAGCAATAAGATAATCCTTGTTGCTGTTCCCTAAGTGAAATCTAGCAGGATATCATAAACTTGTTTGGATCCAAGACAACTCAGTTTAAACTTATATAATCCAGTTTTAAGCCATATAGTCACTTTTGCATTAGCAAATCAAAAGGAGTTGTTGTCTTTTGAAACAAATATTCACCCGCCACCAAGACGACGACCACCACCACCCCAATATCTGGACTTATACATACGTCATATGTAATTTATAGATCTGGGAATATGTAAGAGTTGCTGCTCTAAACATCAGAATATCATCCCAACACTTTTGGATCAAACACACAGTCATAAATAGTAAAACAGCTTTAGTAAGTAGTACCGATTATAGGCGTCATAATCTAGCTTCAAATAATGTTTAAATCCATAAACCATAAACACACTCCATTAAACAAGAATAATTTATTAAGCACTTCAGTATCCAACCAAAACCAGACACTCAGTTTCATTAAAATTAAAACGCTAGTACAAGAAACACAAATTTGGCTGTATGCAACGAAACTGATGCCAGCACATCAATGTTTTTAAACAAGAAAAGACATAAATACAAAGGGCAATAAACCTTACTATATAAAGCATCAAGCGTCAGCGCTGTCTCACCTGGAAGAATGCCACGAATGCAGCAAAGATCTAGTTATATTTTAAAAATATCAACTAGAGTGATTGACAGTTTGCGATTGCCACCAGCTATGTGGTTATAGGTTGAAATACATGGATGATAATGTATTAAGTCATACATGTTGTCAAGCCTTTCCCTGCATTTTATACCGTAATATCAAGAGTTGTCTTTTACGATATATATAGCTTTAACACAATATGTATTCTTACATCGCTTTCAATAAAATAATATTTAAGTCTTACTAACGATTTATTCAATGTTATTGATATATTCTATCAACATATTCTTAGTTCCAACTAATTATTATTCAACAGTTACCATAAAATGTAGTACTCTGAACAAAGGATACTGTTTTCAAACACAATCAATGTCTATTGAATTATACTTTTTACTTCAATATGAAAATGCTCGTACTTATATCTGATTATATGCAAAGGATCTCCTTCCTTGGACTTCTCTTTGGAAGACGACCTCGATCTATCGATCAATGTGTTAGTCATCACTATCCAGTATACTATCAAATTCTAGGGCCATGGCCAGGGCAGAGACAAAAGCTAAACTAGACACATTGGAACATATTTCAGTTCATCTATGAATCAAATTCGACAGATGACAGTTTAACAACGTATCGAATCAAGTACCTTCGTTTATAAATTAAGTCTTGATTATCCTAGGACGGCAATACCAAACAGTTTCGTCCATTGCTATACGTGTCAACAAACCATAGTTTGATCATCCTTGCCAAAACGGCACCAGGAATGGATATTTTTCCTGTAATATTTCATTGCCAATCCAGTAACTGAAAAATATGAATAAATACAGTTCATACCAAACTAGACCCATCAGGAGGAAAACATGTATAATAGTATCGATAATAATAATAATAATAATAATAATAATAATAATAATAATAATAATAATAATATAGTACAACGCCTAATTTTTAAAAGCTCTATTAGCTTTATAAATAATAGATACACATAAAAATATATTAAGACTGTGTGATTTAGATTCCTAACGTAGGTCTAACAATTTGATATATAATGAAAATATCACAACAACCAGCACGATCAAATTCAAAACACAAAGAAATGCTGAGAAAACTCAAGAGAGTAAATTAAGTTTTAATTATGTTCTTGTAGTCAAAATATGTGAGTTTGTAGTACACTTTTGGAAAAAGTCACAGTTTACGTTTGTCTCAGATATCTTTGCAATTCTTTCCTTGTAGCTTGTCCCTGGTACCTGATTTCTGACATCATTTTAGAGCACCGTCCATTGGACAATTTACTTCATAAGGAAACATTACTTCTGAAATTCATCGGAGTCCCTTAGACTTCCCTTCTGCAGATAAACTGGAACTGTCATAATTTGCATTAGAAAGAACTTCATACTTTGAATTTCGTCCAGGAAACGAATCCTCTAGGTTAGATTTGCCAATCTGAGTTAACTTTCTCTAGCTGCCAAAACCATCGCCAGCTAGCACTTTCTTGTGAACCTGTCAGTTACGTAAGAATTTATGGCTACGTGTCACGCTGTTAAAGGCAACATGTGTTGCAACAGAAAAGCTATACAAATGTTGCAAACCTAATAATAATAATAATAATAATAATAATAATAATAATAATAATAATAATAATAATAATAATATTATTATTATTATTATTATTATTATTATTATTATTATTGCATTCGCATTTTTGGCATAACGGTATTCTTACATCATCAGATTTTTAATGAAGTTTAATACGTGTCAATTATGTAAAGATAAATTACTTAGTTACATCATGAAATATTGATAGAAATATACCTATCATATTTCACCAATGCACTGCACAGGTCAGATACTAGTTTGTTTCTCATCACGGTGCTAAAGACAGCATTAACATGATGAAGGAAATGACCTTATTCATTGACGCAAAACAAGCTCACAAATTCACGTTCTTCATAGCCGGTCAAAAGCTCGCGGAGTCTCATTATTCTTTCCCACAACCCAAACTCATAAATTCGCTGCGTGGGAATGTTCAAAATCACCTGAAATAAATAACAATCTCATGGAACCAGGTCACCTAGTTTGTAGCTGGAAGATTTGCAAAAGTACGAGCCAATTAAATGTAACATATATTCGCACACTTCCGAAAAGGATTCAAATTGTGATAAAGGTTTACATTGAAGGTTAAAACATCATGCTTCAGTTTTAAACTGGTTCGCCAACAGGTAATTCTAATGTACGTGACATCCACATGCAATATATATATATATATATATATATATATATATATATATATATATATATATATATATATATATATATATATATATATAGTAATTATTGCATTTATTGTATACAAGAAGGATAGTCAGGCAGAGAGATGAGAAGATTTACAATTAGAAATGGTCGTTCAGTTACCTTGTTAATTCAACTGATTTATAAGGTACTATTGTTGTGATATAAAGAGTAGAAACATTTCACATGTAGCTAAACGGCAAATAAATATAGAAAATACCGAATACAAAATTCTCTCACGCGTGAGGGAGAGAGATAAACAGAGAGAGCGAAAAGCATGAGAGAGAGAGAAAGAGAGAGACAGTAAGAAAGAGAGACAAAGTGAGTGAGAGAGAGAGAGAGAGAGAGAGAGAGAGAGAGAGAGAGAGAGAGAGAGAGAGAGAGATCAGCTAGGTTAATACTAAACACAATACTGTCAAAATGTTCTTAACCCTTCTTTTCTTATTTAACATCTAAAAATACCGAACAGTTTATTATATTGTATTCTCATTTAAAGACACAGAGATACCTTTTAAAATAGTCTCACATGATTTGATTGTGAAATAAAGATAAGGAAAACAAAATTGGTTCTCAGTAGAGAAGAGAATATCTTTCGCAAAAGTATAAATAGCAAAAATAATTTGCCATGCCTAAGTGAAAGTATCTTTATATTTGCATATAATTAATATCAACACATTTGACTTTTAATGTCAAAAATACCCACCTTTTTAGTTTAGGTCGTTATTATGTTCATATTATTAAGCCAACAAACAGTGTATGTATATATATATATATATATATATATATATATATATATATATATATATATATATATATATATATATATATATATATATATATATATATATATATATATATATATATATATATATATATATATATATATATATATATATATATATATATATATATATATATATATATATATATATATATATATATATATATATATATATATATATATATATATATTGTATGTGTGTGTATGATGCTTGTATGTAAAGAGAGCATATATAGAGCGTATGTGGATACAGTGAAAGTATATATTTGAGAGAGAGAGAGAGAGAGAGAGAGAGAGAGAGAGAGAGAGAGAGAGAGAGAGAGAGAGAGAGTATTTCATTTCTCGCTGAAAATACAAAATTGTGATCTTATTTTACATATTGATGCAAACTTATATGCAAGAAATAAATCTTGAAATAATATTGTGTATGCTTGGGAGAACTTATAGTATCTTTCTATTTATATATTAATGTAAGAGAGAAAAACGGCAGACATCATGGAGACCTTAAATTGATGAATCTGGAATCTTCAGATTAATTAAAAGAAGCACGTGACTGATCAAGAGCAACAGTGGAGGGAGACAGGAGAGAAAGAAGCAGCGTTAAAGGATGCCTAACAACTATGCCGGGCAACCGTTTTGCTTTAAATATAAATTAGTCGTCAGGTGCAGATTACAAGCTATGCAAGAGAAAATACAAAACTGAGCAAAGAATGAATAAAGGGGAAACGTTTAAGATCTATTGGAAAAATGTAACAGATTGAAAAGCGGTCGCTAATAAAAACATAGCCACCTTCAATGTAGCATAGCCAGCATCATTTTGGAAAGCACAATAAAACCACGGAAATGTTATCGAAAAGAAAGCGACTGTGAAGATTCGTCGACACAACACAAACAACGATATTTTGACAACAATTTCCATTTCCATTTAACGTACCACGATAATTCAACAGATATATCAAAACTTTACCAAGTGCACTTTTCGATCGCTGCGAATGCACGACCAATAAGGGTCACACAAAGACGGACAGGCACGTTGCATTGTTGAGCGCAATAAATTCAAATAAGATTAATAGTCTTGCAATTTTAATATAGAAACAATGTCTTCAGTTGCAGTATCATCACTAAATGTTGTAACGATGATAGACGTCAAAATGTATGCCTTTCATTGTCAACAATTATTTCAGATTGGGTTTTAATAATAATGATAAAGGCATTAAATGTAAAAGACACCAGCAAATGTCATTTCGTGGTAATTACTTGTTTTTGCGAACATAGGTGCATTGTAGGTCAACAAGTGGAAAATAATTCCTACCATTGTCCAACATTCAACATTTCTCAATCGATTTTAAGGCTCCTGCAGGTAGACGGTTATATGTAGTGTAATATGCAAATTTAGGTAACAGAAAATAGGCAAACCCAAAATATTCTGTAAAACTTAAGAAACAAGGTCATTATTAAGGTAATAAAAGAAAAATGTGTGTGGACTTACAGTATAATGAGGTGAATCCAAATTACCCTTTATAATGATCTATGAAAAGTCCTAAACAAACGAAAATTCCTTTAAACTTTTAATCGCGTAAACGGATTGTTCCTCCGAGATCAATGATGTCATTAAGATTTCGTTTTCTTGTATTACTTGAAATATTCTTGTAACAGTTTAAGAATTGGTTTAGAGTCCAATAAATTCGCACTTTCTTTCACCTATCGACGGTCTAAACAAATGAAATTGTTCCTCCAACATGAATACAAAAATGCATGCGAATTTAGAAATCTGAATGAAACTGAATGCTTAATTTTATCATTATTTCCACGTATAAAGAGAATTCGCATTAGACTCTCTGTGTCAACATACACTATTTATTTTCGATTAACAAACTAAAACATTAAACTGGCATCACACAGCCAATGGGTGTGAGCATAATATTCTGGAAAGATCCTTATCCCATCAGTCACTGCGAATATATGCAGTAGGTTACAAACGTAACATGGCTATGGGGCAGGTATGAAATTAGTTATATGGCAGGTATGAAATTAGTTATATGGCAGCAAAAGGGTGATTACACAGATTGGACTTATTTCTCCAAGACAGCAATAGACTCACTAACTAAATATTACCCAAACCAAATCAAAGCATCATTAAATATGCAGTTGGCATCTCATATGGACAGTTATGGGAGTTGCAATTATGTCAGTCTATTTCTATTGCACCGTATATTCGACTTAATTTTTAATTTTTCTTTAATTTAATTGTGTTTTTTTTTCTTCATTTTAATTTTTTTATTATATATCATGCTACTGTAAATGTTTCCACTATAGAATTCAGAAGTTGTATTTCTTAATATTTAGGACGTAAACGTGAATAGCTAGAAATAGTTGAAACTTTTTATTTAAAATTGACCTAGCTACTGACCGGATTCAGAACAGGTAAAATAAATTTTTTTCCTTAATTAAAAGATGTTGGTCATAACGAGGCCACACCACATGCGTGTGATTTCAAACAAGTAAATAATCTCGACCAGGTCTTCGGGCATGATCACATTACCTTCATACGGCATTTGTGTTACGCAGTAGCTATGATTTAAAAGAGATGCTATAAGAATTTAGCGGTCTGGGCTGTTAACACGTCGACGTCAGGTGATTTATTATGTTGTAGCCATTTTTTCAATTATGTTAATTTTTCTTCAGATCATTTGAACTTTAAAAAATGAATTCCTTTTCTTGGAAATAATTTCATTGCTCATACAGAATATTTAAACAACATTAATCAAACGTTTAATTCGGAGTTTCAACACCGGAGTGATATTTCGTGCATTTCGACAACGAACAGTAGATACAACATAACACTGACTACATCATACGTCATCGTCTTCCAACTTGTATTTTCTGTTAGGACTGGGTGTTACCGAGGTCTCATTAAGAATTAACGGTCAACAAGAACCATCCGAGAATATTTTATTTAATTATGACCAAAACCAAATAGCAAGCGCATATCATCGTTTGATGACATTTATGGGGAGTGATCTGACTGTAGATACCGGCCTCCAAAAATCACAATTCGATTTTAAAAACCTATATCCGATTTATTACTTTTCGTCTTTAACTTCTCAATTTGGCCAGGCAGAGTGTCGTTGATATACACATCCGACCTCGTGTAACTCATCCATTTGCTCAACCCCGATGTATCCCTAATTACAGAGCAATTGCTGTCATACTCAGTGAGAAATGGATGATACACGAAGGAGTTGGTGGACGAATGAGGGTAGTTGATGCACCTGTATAAAATATGTAACACAATTAGATCACTCGCATTATTATAAATGTGATATAGTCACGTAAGTGTCACTCTGCTCCTGGTCAGATTAAATAGTAGCAGTCAGATCTAGCTAAAAAATGTGGAAGTACAATATTGCTAAAACACGATCAGATCACTGGTATTCAGAATAAACTACCACTGACTGCTCGTCAAATTAAGCATTTTAATAATAAAAAAAATTATAATGGGTGTACAGGTATTATATTTCCACCTCTCGCGGCTATACCAGCATTGATTGCCGCGGTCGCCCTGCAGTCGCGAAAGCTGCGGGGTTAAGAGCAGTTGGAGCAATGGCAGGGATGGCACTAAAGAAAGCAACGGAAAAAGGACACCATATAAAAAGGAAAGAGGTCTAAGGTTGCCAGGGACGGTTTAATAACACCGCTGTCAAATTTTCATTTACTTGATGCTGCTAAAACATTTCGAAAAAATATTTCACAGGTGCTTTTATGCTAGGATGAAATAACGGAACTCTTAAATCTTGTAGATGTGGGGCCAAATGAGGTGGTTATATTTCCAGATAAACAAGGAAAATTAAAAACGAGAAATGTTTCCTTGAATGATATTATAGTTAGACTTAGTGGAGTAACCGAAAACTCCATAGCGGTATTTCATTTCAATGGTAAGATTAAACCAGATGTTATTTATTTTAAACTGTACTAGATACTAATGATTGAGAAAAAAAAAACAAATCTTGTGATACAATGACACGCCCTATCGACACGAACGTGAATGAAATAACTGCACTTGGTAATCCAAAATTTGACAGTGACGATGTGACAAAAAGCACTTTGTAGATATCAATGACGATAAAACTATCAATGCTACAAGACAAATATGATGTTCATGTAGGCGCGTTTGCAAATCTTCGTAAGCGTTTAAGACAAATTGATGAGACAAAAGATTATTTCTTTGGAAAACCGCCAAATATCCCCAATAAACGTTCTGAAACTTTTTAAAAAAAAACAATTCATACGATTAATCAAATATATGATAATATCATTTTATTCATATTTTCACAGTTTGATAACATTAAGATACCGCGCAAAAAAATATCAATACAGTGTGCTCCATACAACATAGATCTTTCATCTGGACACCTTGAAATAACACCACTAAAGTTACCGAAGATGTTCGAGGTATCTATAGATTAACCCTGATTTTGCCGTTACAGTTTAATGTATCAACAAGTTTGTCTACGGGACTTATCACTACAAATTCGATTATAGAAAATGGATCCACTGAAACAATTACAATAAACCCCAGCAGTGGTAATTTAGCATCAGCATCAATCACACGCCATGTATAATGTGTAATTGATTTAAATAAGTAGTATAATGAACGTTCACCAATATCGATACCATCATGTGCGCGAATTACAAACTAAACTAAAAAATCTCGTCGCCGTGAATGAAGTAGAAGCTAGGGAATACCACAGGCGTATTACCTCAGATGAAATAATTGTGTATTCGTCTTCATCTGTTATTGCTGGAAAGGATATATTGATCTCAGCGATGATAATGTTGGCACAAGCAAATGTCACAATTTGTCTTTCAGCGGCAACAACAATTAGTGGAGTCCTGAATATCATTGCAAAAAAAATATCCAAATGCAGTCTGCATAACATAAACAATTATATCATTAAATTATATTTAATCACTGCCGTTATTTAATTCGTGAATATCTTTCAGGTGATGCCACGAAAACACTTGTTTTTTTTCATTAGTACTTTCAAGACTGGACTATTGTAACTCAATTCTGTTTGGTTCGTCACAATATTTACTCCAGAAACTTCAAAAAGTTCAAAACACATCTGCACGGATCATCTTTAGAGTACCTCGATCAGAGCACACCTCACCACAGCTCTGTACCCTACACTGGCTATCAATTCGACACAGACTCAAACACTAAATTTGTTCTCTGTGCTATATTTCCATGACAGACTCCAGTCCAACATACCTATCCAGCCTCAACCATGTGTATACACCAACTAGATCCTTGCGCTCTTCTTCTGATAATCGTATACTTATTGTTCTCAAGACGAAAACAAAGTCATATGGACAACGTTTATTTGCATACCAGGGCCCGGCGACGTGGAATGAATTGCCCATTGAAATTAGACACAAAGACACAGTGGTTGCTTTTACGAGTGCTTTTGAGACTCACCTGTTTCGACTTCAGGGACAAACTTAGCGATCTAATTGTATTTTGTATCTTATATATCTTCAGCATGTTTTTTATGTTTTCCAATTTCATTGTTTTTGTCATGTGTTGTTCTGTAGTGTAGAAATATCATTATTGATGGTGTAAAGCGCTTAGAGCTTTGAAAGATTAGGCGCTAAACAAAGTCCTCATTATTATTATTATTACTATTATTATTTTTATGATTATTATTATTATTATTATTATTATTATTATTATTATTATTATTATATCAATGAAGCACCAAAATGTCAATGATATCGATAAAAGGATTAACAATTTAGTATTGTATGATGATGTGATGTTTGACAAACAATCAAATCCTACTTGTATATGTTATCGAGGTAGGAATAAAAATACTCATGCGATTTTTGTAACCAAGCGGTATACACAAATTCCAGACTTCATCATAATCAATTATAATATTTTTTCTGTATTTAATGAGATTGATACACAAACAATAGGAAATATTCATCAGACCAGGTGCAGCGGTGACATGGATTATAATCCTTTGAGACTTTTATTAAGTCATGCTAAATCAAACCCACATGAATATATAACAATACATTTACATGATCCGCGATCAAGATGTCGTATCGGACTTGATACAAATTTAAATAATAACTGTAGGAGCAGAAAATTGTGACAACGAGTGTGCGTCTTGGTTGGGCGGAAGCCTTATTTCTGATTCTTCACATTATGTTTTTGGTATTAGAGAAAGACTTTGTTTAACAACTAGACGCCTCTAAAAACTTGTAGGGTACAACCTCTCTGATGCGTCAAAGATTATGTATAACTGTATTGAGTTGACGTCGAGGTCCGCATCATTTCTGTCTTGATACACCTGAACATTAATCTTCAAATACTTCGAGACTCGTCGACGCCAAAATCATTCTGAGGAGAGATGAATCTCCATTACAGCGTGCTGTAATTAAAAAGCACGTGCCGCCCCAATAAGCACATTTTCCCCTTAAATATGTATGTATGTATGTATGTATGTATGTATGTATGTATGTATGTATGTATGTATGTATGTATGTATGACGTTCTTCATTTCCTTTTCAGAAGAGATTTCTTGTATGTATGAATGTATGTATGTATGTATGTACGTACCTGATACTGCATTTCAGCGAACCAAAGTAAATTATTACCAATATTTGTCTGACCTTTCTATCTCATCAACTACTTAATCATTTTCGTCTCCTTCTGGACCTTTTGGCCTCTTGGATCACCCCCATTCTCTATTAAACTTGTACAAAATTTGCTATAAATCGTAATACCGTAAATAATGTGATGCCACTATCTATGGCTAATACTCTTATATGTTATAAATAGTTAATATTATCTCAGAACGGTTATTTGTCTAATAATTTCATTAGTTATTTGAATGTTTACCATGAACACTCCCTCCAACCATCTCAAGCCTTTAGTACGTCGGATTTGATTATTTCAAGAACTTCCAGTCTCCTCGAATTCATGAAAGGTATTTCTTAATTAAATTCACTGTTTCACTTGTCTCTATATAAAAGGGTTTGATTGTTGTCATTGTTCAAATCTATATTTCAATAGGTACTTTCATATTTGTTGTTTCTAAACCAATGTGTTAAATTGAATATTCGATTTGGTATCCTTATTAGGGTGTTCCGATTGGTATTTTTCAAAACGATTCTTTCCCGTCTTGTATGATATAAGGCTTGACATTAATATCATCTTATCTCGAACTTTTGATAACCATGGTCTTGCTATCAGAAGTATATTTTCAAGAGTAAAGTCTTTTACTTTTCTATTTGTGGCATTTTCTCCAATTCCAATTCGTATACATTCATGTTAAATCGTCTTAAATTACATTTTGAACTCAAATCATCAATCAAGGCGGTCTAATTTTCTTCAACCATTCCAATAATATATGCCGTTTCATAGTCGCAAGATAAATTGCTTAATTTGTACTTTTTAACATGAAGTCGAATTCTATCGCAATTTAATCCAAACCTACTAAAATATTTTAAAATATTCAAGTTCATTCTATCTAATTATCGACTTGTAGCATTATCGTAATGATCTTAACAACGTCAACGTTTGAACTAATACTGATTTTACAAGTTCAAATTTATAGATATGAAGATTTCATAAAAAAAATGAGAAATTATTCTGTGAAAGAATAATAAGAATTCATCAGTAGTCATACCTAGGGTGTGAAATTAACGTTTCTAATCTCGTTAGACATTCATTTTACTTTGAATATATGAGAGTACACCAGTCAGACAGTACTAAAATTTTCTATCATCTAGTATTCAGTATTATGTTGTTGTTGTAGGGTTTAACGCCATTTTTCAGCACACAATAGTCTATACTTGGCGGCCAGTATTATTGGTGGAGGAAGAACCCTGGAACCCCCCTCCCCCCAGATAGAACCTCCGACCCACGAGAAGCTACCTGCAAGCATTCTCACATAACTAAATTAGCCGAGTTTTACACTCGAGCCCACGGATACAGAGTTGAGATGTCAGTGATCCGTAACGGAGAGCGTTTTAGAGCACTCGGCCACTCGGGGGCCTAATATTCCGTGTTAGTTTTAAAGGAACAATTATTATTCACATAACAACAACATAAAATACGATTGTCTCTACCTGCCATTACGTGATTATAAGTATACTTTCTCAATAATCAGATAACCTGTCGATATTTCGACTTCTTATCATATGATTTATGCTTGAATTGATTCCAGCATGTGGTGTTATTGCATTTTATTACATGTGGGGGATCTGTGTTAGAGATAAATGTAAGTGGAGAGCCAGCCTATACAAGTAATTACTTTGCCTATTGAAACATAATCCTATGAATGCATTTAATGAAGTTACAAAATGGTTATGGTGATGAATTTAATAATAAAAATCACGTCAGGAGATATTAATTTTGAGCTGTGCCATAATTAAATACTCAATACTTATGATAAGAGAAGCGGCAGATATAACGATAATGTGTTAGATATGGCATTTGGAAACTGTTAACGTAAATAGTCATTATAAATCTTATAATATTCTAGTATCAACAAATGTAGAAAATAATTTTGAATTTTAACTTTTTACGGCTGTTATTTCCTCTGCATATCGTGTTAAGTTTGAAATGAGCTATCGACCTATGCGACGACAAATAATTTGTGAAACGATTTAACTTATCGTTATATTACTACTGTCACCAGTCTAACAAATTGTTCAGCCGTCCCAAGGCTAATAGAGTTTTCTGATGCGATGGTCCTTTCACCGTTGTAACGGTAATTTGAATCATTGGCGATCCATTTCATCGATAAAATTAGTGTCTCCTTTGTGACAGACATTTCGTATCGTCAACAATGCGTTTTCATAGATAAAATATACCATTCCAACAACAAAAGTACCATTATACCTGTATGACATCACTTTACAGCTATACTTGAATATCGTTGAAACGGATTATTGATTCCATTACAACAATACTAAATGCCATTGCAATGACACCGTTACATAAACATAATATAGCGTTGTGAACTTAATCTGATACGATTATAATGGTACACCAATTGTGACTCGTTTGGTACATCGTATAGGTAAATTACTTCTTTTTTGCCCAACATGTGATTACATTTCGTTAAAGATGATTTTAAATATGTATCTTGCATGACTTGCATGAAGCTCACAAGAAACCGATGCACACAGATAGGACGGCTCACATCACTTTGAATCAACGTAATATTGTGTTCCAAAAATGATCTGCTACGATTGCAATGGTATCAGCCTATCTCATTCGTTTCGTACATCATATGGTCAGACTGCCTTTGTGACAGTTATTGCATTTCCTCAAAGATGATGTTATTTATGTTTGAGCATGACTTATACAAAGTGCACATCAACCGATGCACACAGATATAACGGCTCACATCAACTCGAATTAGCTATATATAAATGTACAATGAGTATAGTAAATCTTGTGTTTCAAACACTATTGCTGGAATAGTCATATGAAAGAGATCAAACGTTTATCAAAATGTGTTAATTTACTGTATGGCATCTGTAAGATCCGCCTGTACACTAGTTAATATGCACACACACACACACACACACACACACACACACACACACACACATGTACACGCACACCAAAACGAAAGTGAGCAAAGGGAACACAATTATATTCCATGG
Source organism: Unio delphinus (assembly GCA_029339505.1). NCBI lineage: Eukaryota > Metazoa > Mollusca > Bivalvia > Unionida > Unionidae > Unio > Unio delphinus. The sequence goes on from JAQISU010000087.1 coordinate 3,676,420, forward strand.
CTATATTAAATTGTACATTTCAAGATGAAGCGATCTTTCTAGCATTATATGTGATAGGAAGGGACATTTTTAAGGCTTAGAAGCTTTACCATCTCTATGGCAATTTTATTGCAAGAAATACAACTTTAGATATGTTAGGTCATTTGAACTAAGTTTTTGTTTGCGGGTGCAACGCGCAAATTCTTACTGCTTGATACATTAAAATTAAATCTTCTGTTACAATTTGTAAATAAAAATGGAAAATTCTTCCATTGGAATACAATCTAACTATTCATCAGGAAGAAGTGATTATAATTCATTGTTTATTTTCTAACATATTAATGAATACTAAAAATACAAATGTTGCATTGGGTGTAAGTATCTTGCAAACAAATCAACACTCTAGTCGTTTTAATTCTCATCCATCTTTGTTGCTGTCAATTGGTTAAATCCGGCCTGAATGAATTAGATTACGTCTATCACGAAAACATCTGCATTTTTCCCAGTTTGAAATTAGAACACATCTGCCGTAGACATCACTACATTTCATTCCACTTTCGTCTGCAATGTCATCACAAAGACCTTCCCGGTATTTGCACTTCTGTCCCTCAGTCTCTGCCACGAGGACCCAGAGAAGAATGAAAATCAAGGAAAATGGCCGTATCTGAACCAGAACCTGAAATTAACATAATGTGTTCACTTAATCTCAGACAATTTCTGACTTCAGTTTATAATTCCAAACAAAAGTCCACCAGAATTTAATTGCAAATTAAAGGATCTAAATTAAATTTTCTGTTAAGTAAACATAATTACTAAAACAGGTCAGGTTATAGAAAACGTTTCTTGAAATTGTTGATTAATTTATAAGCAATAGTACACCGTTTTTCATATTTAGTTATTTCTCTGCCTAACAAAGAAGAGTGATTTATGAAAACCACATGCAATTTACCATGCAGATGCTTTCATCAGCTTCAATATCTTGTTTCATCCAAATATGTTTCACCTATATCATTAGCTTTGCTATCTTCTTTCATTCCGGAAACATTACGTCCCTTGCGAGTGTAGCGGTTAATCAAGGGTGACACCTATATTTGTGATATTTTAGTTTCAAAATAGGTACAAGATTTTACACTGTCATGCCGTCAAAACAGCAATAAAATTCCTAACGATTTATGCACACATGTTTGTATCACTGTAATGTGTATTTAATTTATTTCGTGTCCTTGACTTTTGTTCACGACTGACGTTATATATTCTTGACGTTTGTCTATGACTGAGGATAGAGTTTTATTAATAACCGAGATTATGGAAACAAATTTGGTTACAGATTGCGATAATTTGTAATTAAGAAGATGTGTAAGAAAAGTTTGTTTCGCCATAGATCAATATAGGATGTACTTCAGTCTGAGTTCAACTAGATCATTCACTCCACCTTTTAATATCACTCTGAAATCGTTAAATGTTCCGTTTATATATATAATTGGGAATACACATGTAGTTAGCATATTCATTCGAATTACAAATTAAAGATTTACTGTTTTGACTCAGATATTATATAGTGAGTATTGTGAATTCATTCAAAGGCATTCAGGATTATTTTCGTCAAGCAAATTGGCATATCAACATTAAAAGATGCAGTACAACACCACGTTAAACACCTAGAATTCCTTTAGAAAACTAAACATTAGAAACTTATAACAAAGTTGTTAGAATTATGTGCGATTTAGTTCGCAATAATTTGAGTTACTTTAAAATTCTGACCTTTTAGTAGGAGAGGAAAACATAGTTTCTGTCACAATCATGTAAAAACAAAAACTATTTGACAATTTGATTTAAACGTTGACTCCGACACCGAACATTTGGTATTCTTATGTCTCATAAGAGATATTTTCAGCGTTGGGATTTTTTAATACAATTTTGCTAATACCTTTTGTCATTGACGCTAAAAACAAATTCACTACCCAACTTCAAATGATGATCAATTTACATATAAGTCAACTAGCTTGAACTAATTCAATCTGAAATGTTTCCAGCAATTCAGCCTTTTGTTTTGACTGTGGATCATTGACCTGCCGTTTCTCATGCTTTTATACGTCCCAGCGAGCTTTGATAATAATATGCCGTATAAATATTTTGTTAGATTAGGTTTCAACTTTATCCGTTGACCCGGACTGATCTTCACATTTGACCTCATGCCATTGACATAACCTGTAATCATCCGCTCACCTTTATAAAAGTGATATATAGTCTGATCACAGACTAGTTATTTCATAGTCTTTCATTATGGGCTAGTCATTTTTAAAGGATAAAATATTCATTATCACTGATTTCAGGTCCCATTAATCTTTTGTACACAAAAAGCTATTACGAGAATAAAATAATGTAATGTAACGTTATTAACTGAATTTTACATTTTCCAAAATGACAATATAACTTCTGTATCTAATTCTGACCAAACTCCTGACCTTGATTCAGATGCAGAGAGATGGACTAAGCATTGCAAAGAACTCTTCAACCGACAGTCCACGGGATACCCACGGTTGCTTGAAGTTTCAATTTCCAATGATGATGATTTCCTCATTCCCAAAGAAGAGGTGGAGTAGCTATAAGGGTTTGCAGATTGGGAAGGCAGCTGGAGCAGACAACATCCAGGATGAACTTATCAAGAATCGGGACACCAATCAGTGATAGAGCTACTAACAAAAATCTGCAACAAGATCTGGCAGACAGGTGAACGGCCAAAACAGTGGACCTTGTCAGTGATTTAAAACCTCCCCCAAAACAGCAATATCCAGCTGTCCCAAAACTACAGAAATATTAGTTTCATCAGCAAATATTGTAATTTGATGCTGAAGATCATATTGAACGAACTGAAGCCAGAAGCAGAAGAAAGATTCGCTCAAAACAGTGGAAGAAGAACAACAGAACAATCATTTAATTCATTACGATTTTGCACATGTTAGGTTACTCCTAAACTTGACAGGTTGCACAAACTGTTTTATTACACTTGGTATTGTGTCATTGAAATAGAGATAGGCCAGTTCCTCTTGGAAAGTGGTATCCAAAGTCTGTTGACAATATATACCAAACAAATTGGAAACTTTCTAGACATTAACCGAATATAGCCGACAACCGAAATTTAACACTTTTCTAAACCCGAAGTTAGTAAAGTTAAAAGTTAGTAATTCCTTCAACAAAGTATACAACAGGATAAACATAGGGTATCCACGACCTGATGATAGTTAACATCCAATCCATCAAATGGTTAAGGTCGGGGCGGACGATCTAAATGTTTAAGTGAAATTTGTATAATCTCCTCATGGACTTCACAACGTAACCCTGAAGAACAAGATGGCAAGAAAAACGTACTGTCGATTCCAAACCTACCCCAAACGGACGAAGAAAGGTAGAAACGGAGAATCGCAAAGACCAAACTCTCACTACATAATATTTTTTTTTAACAAATAAATTAAGGGGTAAACAAAACATTGTTTTATAAATATATAACGTTAAGAGTGGAAATAGTCCTCTAATAGTTTCTGTTTTTACTAGTATAATATGTAGCCTACCGATATCAGGGTTTTTCCCTCTACTATTATCACAACAGATCGCCTCTCGAAGAATTAAACGCAGTTCTAAATCTATACAGAAAAAAAATGGAAAGAGGGACAAAAACGGTGGACAACGGATGGACAGATAAACATGAAATTTATTCATACAAAGCTAGGTGTACATACATACATACATACATACATACATACATACATACATACATACATACATACATACATACATACATACATACATACTTACATACATACATACATACATTCATACATACATACATACATACATACATACATACATACATACATACATACATACATACATACATACATACATAAATACATACATACATACATACATACATACATACGTACATACGTACGTACGTACGTACGTAAGTGCGTGCGTGCGTGCGTGCGTGCGTGCGTGCGTACATACATACATACATACATACATACATACATACATACATACATACATACATACATACATACATACATACATATATACATACATACATACATACGAACAATATTCCGAACACATACTGTCTGCGAAAACAAATTTTAATTTTCCGTTACTCTTTTTTTTACCTCTCCTATGAAATCAAAAAAGGAAATTTAGTCATTATGAAAATAATCAGGGGGGACGCTAATAGACGTAGGTAACAGGCAATGCTAACACTAAAAGGTTATAACGTGGTATTTTAACATAAACAAGTGAATAACCACATATAATGACATAAATAAGGAACAACGTGGGATACTAAACACGCAATAGGGTGGGATACTGATAACGATGATGCTGTTATCGTCTCTGATTAAGACTACGATATAGATGACAACGACAACAGATGAGATTTAATGCTGACAATGGTGCTTATAAATATAATTTCACACAATACATAAGGAAACCAAACGCAGATCATAAAACTACTATAGCGGAATATCAAAAGCAAAATGATAGGATATGAATGTCACAAAATAAGTGAAACAATCATGGCTAATTATTCATCATGCCTAATATGTCAATTTATATACAACAGGTTTCTCTTAGTTTGCCCTCATACGCACACATTGCATAGTACATGAATTGATCCAACGCATCTATCGGAAAAGGCTTGTATTTTAAAGATTCAAATGGTTATTGGATAATATTAATGAAAGAAAAAGAGTGAGAAGGAGGGACGAAGTGTACCTGATGCTGTTCTAAGTAGTTTCCGTATTTGCTAGCTGCAATTAAAACGTTGTACTGAACAGCTATGAGCTATATAAACTCTGTAACTTCGATAAATATATCCTGTTTTGCGTCTGATATACGATGATTTTGGTTAGATAAGAGCACGCCTTGTATAATAAGAACTGATCCAGCGCCGATCTGCCTAACAAAACAAACTCAATAAACCCTAACAGACACCAATTAGATTACAAAGCTACATATTTGAGGATGCCTATGACGTCATCCAAATATATGTGCATCATTTGTCAGACCCGACAAATTAATTAAAGCAAAACGTGATTTTGTTTCCAAGCCATAAATTCATAGATACATTTTTTATGCCCGGAGATCATTTGTGACACAATGATGATCGTATTGCAAATTAAAACCCTTTCCCTTTTCGCTAATTGATTTGAACTCATCTTGTCGATTCTTGTTGGTGGTTAATTCTTTTTAGCTGACTATTAGTACGTCACTACTTAGATTATATAACGCAATTCCTAACTGATACATTTCACAACAGAACAGAACATAAAGTTTATCCAGTGCAGAAGACCTCTGATCCATAATACAAAATCATAATAAAACAGAGTATAAGACACAATGCGCTATAACAGTGTAGTCAAATACATTTCTTGATATATTGATAGTGATGCTTTTAACAGCTTATCTCGTCGTTTGAAAGCAAAGTACAAACATTTTGATACACGTGTAATCAGGCTTTTAGTTTCATCATAAGTCTACTGAAATGTTGATACAATATATCAAGTCGAGATAATGCTGTCTCAAATTGACATTAGAAGTATATATGCACACAAAATGATATTCGTTTGGAGCATACATAATATTTATTTAATGCTCTATTTGCAGAATTTTTGATCTCTTTAAAGTATGTTATGCCTTTTTCATTCACTCGTTAAATCATCTTTGGAACATCAAAAAGATGCAAATGCTTTCCTGAAAATGACAGATAGTCTAATAGCAATGTTAAATGTTTCTCAATTCCCAATAACACCTTGTATTCATTATAATAAATATGTTTTGCAGAATATATAGTATAACGGTCAAGTTCTGCAAACAGCAAACAAATAGACGTTGTCTGAATATAGTTAGAAAACTATTTCATTTAACCATATATGACACAGCAATGCATAAACATCCATGAGCAAACAAGAGATTTGTTTTTACTGGACCTTGTGAATTTGCCTTCATCATCAGTAATTGGATTACAATATCAACATCTTTAATTACTGAACGATAACAGCTGAAATGTCACGCGAATGCTTTCAGTTAATATGTGCGATTCGAGCCAATTTACGAAATTATTCTGTTTTCCGTACCTTCTAATTCCAATGTTTAGTCTGATTTTGATTATTACACGGCTGGTTCTCTATTTACATACTTGCCATCTGCACATAGTGTTGTCGGGGAATACTTTCATGTAAGTATGTAACACATTAGTGTTCTGTTGACAATGTTATTGGTAAGTCGCACGTGTATGAATATAATAGTTTATCACAATGAATCGATTTCATAATTGCAATGTAGAACTTTGTAACAGCAACCGAGCAAGAGTTTCTTCAGAGAATTATCCTGGTATCCGAATAAAGAAAATTCTGAACATTTGTATAACTTGGGAAGACAAATATTCTCCCGTTCGCTGGACTACTCATAATTACAACGATAATCATGGTACAAAATGGTGAGTATCGGTCATCATGATGTCAAGACATGGTCATTATCGGTCATCATGATGGTATCATATGAAGATTATCGGTCATCTTTATCGTACGACATGGTGATTATCGGTCATCATGATGATATAACATGGTCATTATTGGTACACGTAACATTTTCAGTGCTGTGTTTAATGTAACGCACACAATTATAATAATAATTCTGATAAGCTTCTTTCTTCTGGTTTTCATCATTTTAATATATTTCCAAGTCATATTTCATTTGAATCTCTTTATTATTATGTATTCATTACAAGCTTCTTTGCATTTGCCTAGTTCTTATTTTTTCTTATTCTGTTACGTTGCTTAGTTTCTTCAACCTAATTGTGACTTATTGTTTTAAAGACTTGCAATAACTACATCTTAAAAATTTGTTTTTATATATGTCTCATTTTGTATATATTTTTTGAATGGGTCATTTAATATTTAAATTCTACATTTATAGCAATCTATTTACTGGGATTTTTAATACTTAAATTATTACTTTTCATCCTTGTTGTTACATGACGATGTTATGTTCAAAATTTGATTGTGTATAAATGTGTTTACTGGGGCTTTTATAAATTTGTATCCATCTTTTAACTGGACAATTTAATATTCAAATTATGGCCTTGCATTCATCTCTTTTCCGGCCATTATATATTCAGATAATGCTTAGTTTCCATATGCTTAACGGGCAATTTGATATTAAATTTTTCTCGATATATATATCTCTGTTTACTGTGTTTTTTAATACTAAATTATGGCTTTATATCCATGTATTTACTGGACCGTGTAAAATTCAGTACTTGTTACTCAACCAAGTAAAGTACGTTAGCTTGTAAGTAATTATATTTACAGCTGCAATCATTAAATTAACAAACAAATGATGTTTTCTTGTCAACTGAATGGTAGGAGAATAATTGAGACATCAGTCACCCGATAAATAAATTGCAGAATAAACAAATATAGTGGAACGTGGCGGACAATTGTTAAATATTCACATACATTTTGATATAATCTTAACAAATAACTGAAATCAATTTTACACCTAAAAACATATATATTTTAACCAAGCTTCATGTAACAGTCATATGGAATAACTAATATCACATGATATGATATGGAGAAAATTATAAGCTATTTGTTTTACAACAGCGGCAAGGAATTAGTTATTCCCTGGTACATCTTTTGTTAAACCTTCATATGGGTTTGGATAAAAGTAGTAAACTATGATTAATCAATAGTGGTTGTTTTTAACTGTTTCCGTGTTTGAATGTTATTTCAAACACTATTTGCAATTATACAAGTCCGGGTTCAGCAAGGAAAAGGCCTTACATGCATTGTGTGCAAACGCTTTTCAAGCATCATAACCCCGTTGATCCTGAGAAAGGTAATGTCCATTTATTAACGTAATTTAGTAGTCATTAGATGCTATTAAACCTTGTGCAAACTGTTCCCTTAATGTATCCTCTATGTGCGTTATTTAAGTATTGAATTGTACAATTCTCACAGTGACAGATAACAATAGTACCTGTAACAAATTTTATGTATAAATCATCAGTTGCATCAGTACAATACTTTCAGAATGACAACCGATTTCGGATTTGAGCCAGGAATACGTATCTCATACAATAAGAATATCGACCTATTCATTCACGGAATCGGACAATTTATTCATATATTTATTGTCTCAATATGGTAAGTAAATAAGACATACATGTCAAATATTGTATGCAAAACGACAAAATCGTTTTGTAGATATTGCTATTTAATATCAAACTCGCTTCGATAATCTAGTTGTGATTTGTTCAAATCAAATACAGAATATGACATCTATATTCGTCCAAAACCCGACTCCATCAAGTATAATTTGAACAGATGAAAAACCATGACCGACAAGTACATATAAAGCAATTAATTTTATTACAACAAAATGAAGGACACAGATTGATGGATTAATAGTTAAGATCTACAGACAAAATGGACACGGTTGTTGATTTAATTAATTTAATTAAGAATAGATGGATAAGTAACAGATATAACATAAGCTAAAACTGAATTGACAGGATTTCAGTTGCAAACGAATACGATTTTCTGAGTAAACAAATATCCGCGAAAAGTCCAGCAGTACATAGTTTCCAATTCAAAAAAAAAACTTTGTGTTTTATCAATTATTATTCGTTGCCTTCAATAACGAAAGTTTGCTATCAATATATTCTGGATTAAATTACTTTTTCTTAAATAAGTTAAAGTTTTTCTGACAGTATCCTTTGAATCCTCTCAATGTTTAAGACATCAAAGAAACTTCCAGACAAAATAAAAACATAAAAATAAAGGTATCAATTATAAGCATACTAACTTACTTGAATGCATATCTAAAAGCTACATAAGACCCATGTATCTCGGAAACGTTCAAGGCTTTATCTCCCAAAAAGTTGTGAATCGATCTTAAAAAAGACAATGTATCCCCCCCTTATAATAATCACGGTAGACATCTTTTCAAGAAAGAATGCACAGAAGAACATTGATTGCGCAGAAGTATATGTAGAGGACATCACCACTGCTTTTGGTGTAGCCGTCGTATACCGTGTTTCTTTTATGTTTTTGGAATCTGGTCTGGGCTGAATGCATTATACACATTGATATCAAAGTAGTTTCAGGTCAGAATAAAAACATTGATTATGTATAACCGTATTATTAAGTCCTCGTCACTCTTGTCCTTCTAATCCGTGTCCATTCTTTCTAAGTACCTCGGAGCTCGTGTCCATTCTTTCTAAGTACCTCGGAGCTCGTCGATGCCTAAAGCAATCTGACGAGAGCTGCACTTGCATTCCAGCTAGCTTGTAACTCTATAGCACATGCCACCCCAATCACCACATTTTCCCCTTAAGTCCCCTTTGTCATAGCAACGGTCAAACCGGTACCAGCACTGACGCCCGTCCGTTGGAGCCATCATGATACAGAGTAGAATGATAGTCACGGAAGCTAGCCTCATCTTGACTATGATCTGAAATGAATATAGTTTGTCATCTCCACCTCATAGAATGTTTCTTTAGTGTAAGATACTATCAAACATATCCATAACCTACCCCCTATCTTTATACACTTCTGTAAAATTATATAATATTCAACGATCCAACATTTGCAAATCTGAAATGAATATATTTTGTAATTTCCATCTCCCAGAATATCACTTTAGTGTAAGGTCCTATTAATAAATACATCCAACCTACCGCCTCCATTTCCAGAATTCTCTAACATAATTTGATGTTTAACAAACCTACAATCTGAAATTAATATATTTTGCAATCTCCATCTCACAAAATGTTACTTTAGTTAAAGATCATATCAACAAACCACCACAACCTAACCCTTCCTTTCCAGACAGCTCCTCGAGAACGACATTGATTTCAAAGAACGTAAATTTGCATTTGACATTTGCTACATATCATTTTTAAGACCAATACAGGGTCAGGGCAAATTTTCCAAAGTCCCAAGATGAGTTTTCTTTCTTAGAATTAAACTTTAATAACTGACAATATTTCTGGAAAATCAAGAAAAAGAGACGTCCTTCAAATGACGTATGTCATCTGTCAACTGTACGCCAGCTGTATTTTATATAAGATTTTAAGTCATTTATCTCTTTTCACGTATCCATACGATATGCCTGCAAAACGGTAATCGGGGTTAGAATTGCTGCCAAGAATAAGACGCTAAAGATGACTTTGACATTGCGTTCTTAAATGAGGTTATGTTTGAAATGTCTGCCTTCGAAAACACTTCGCCAGCGCGCGATTGGTTATCGTTCATCAATTGTATATATCAATCTCAAATTGAATTTAACATTAATTCCAAAGCAGCTGAAATTGCATGATTGATATTAGATATATTTGTCTAACAGTTTACTGATATCATTGTGGTAGTGACCTTGAATAATTTCGCGGCTCATCTTTTGAAGATATTCGACTTGTATCTACATCATATCACCAAACAAATGAATCTGAAAGGTTCCAACAACTCAGCCTTAGCATATATCTTTATAATGCAGAATGTATGACCTACCCTTCCTTATGATTTTACACCTTAAGTCCAGTTATAACTAAAACCTGTTTTAAAAAAAAAATTAAAAATTTGTTGTCTATAGCCAAGTATCTACATTTTACTTTGTGACCTTAAACTATGTCTAGATGTTTCAGTACTCCTTAATTCAATTGTCATCCATGTCTCTTAGGGGATCTAAAATGATCCTTGTCCAAATGACGATAACAATGACGGACAACCGGTGTAATAAGTATAAATGATCACTTTCACTTATATCGATATATCTCGCTTTTCTGACCGTTTTATCAGGCACGTCCAAACAATTTTATCATCATTCACTCACAGACAAATGAACGTTTTCTGACGTTCCTAAAACAGTCGATAACATGTCCAGCTGTTTTAATGATGTATCCAGTGAAATATTGCATTTACTTTTTTATCCGACTTCTTGTGTTTGTTTTTTTTTTTTTTTTTGATATTTCATATAAAGTGGCGACACTACTTGCAAATTATGATAATAACTTATTCAAGAATACATGTTTTCCATTATCTTAGTCTTTATCTTTTCTCATCAAATGCTAACGAGATTTCTTTCTTGCCAGTTCCGACTATGTGTCTGTGTCGTGGCAAGGGACTACTATATACTGCGATATTACCACGGCACAACACGGTATTTCTGAACATACCGCGATTCGTAACTCGCAATACCGCAGTAATTCAAAATGTACCGGGATATTTACGATTATATACCTCAATTATAACAGCATCAACAATTCTACGTTCTATGGCTGGAGACTGACACATGTTTTTTTCAATTTTTCGTCTGCCTTAAGATGGCAATTATCTTGCTGTTACTACCAATGTAATAGCACATGACGTACATTATATTATTTTGAAAAACAAAAAAACTAATTATCGTGAGAAATAAATAAAGAAAACAGTATTAGCTAAAAACTGAGCCTCTTCCCAGCCCCAAAAATGAAATGGTCACTGCATCCTAATAGCATATGCTTTGTGTGTATCATATTTGTTGTATTAATTGTAAATTAAAAGATTTTCAACTTAAAGGCGAGTAGCAGATGCGTTGTGTATGATAATTGTTGTACATTACAAGATGCACAGTGTATCGGAAGTGGCATGATTATGCTTATGTGTGGACTTACGATAATACATTTAGGGTTATTTGAGAATAAATTCATAATGCTAAAAGTTCTTTGAAATTGTCCCTTTTTATTTGGCTAAATAAATTTTTGTTTATATTTTAACGTTTTGTCTTTTCTTTATTATCTTATACTTGTTAAGATGATAGAGTGGTCGTAGTTACCGTGAGTCATATTGAACCTAAACTCCCATTATATTACTATCTGTTAAATGTGATTCATGGAACTTATGCTGATGCATCAGATAATATTAATGACCTGTGATGGCAAGGATGATAATTATTGCAATAACATAGATGCTGTTTCCCCTGCCTTTACAAAAATAAAAACGTACATTGAATTAACGACTTAAGTGATATTGAGCTGGCGTATATATTACGTTCTTTTTATTTTAAGACAAACTGGGGAGGGGTCATTAAAATCAGGCCCGAATAACAGAAAATAATATTAACACTCAGAGATAAAATGAAAATTAAAGATTAATTCTAAAACATCGAAACATCAGGAATTGCATAACATTAAAATTAATTGTCTGCACTTCTCACACTTTCGAATTGTAAAGATACAAAAACATTCACACGCCATTCACAGACAGGATAAGTACCGAAGTGCAGTCATAAAAAGAAATTACCGGATATATCTTCGAATCATTTTTCTTCCTGAATGGTAGCACAATCAACTCTGTACTGAAGAACACGTCCAAAGTTCCTGACCTAACAACCCATTGCATGCATTCTTTGATGTTTCACGCTAATTGACGTAGATTAGAGCTTAGTTTCAATATCAGCTCTGATAACCTGCACTCCCTAATGTTCATTAACTACGTGACTATGTTTTGTTTTTTATGTCCGTTTTATAGTTTGGATTTGATGAGGGTAAGGTAACAGTTTAAAGTTCGGAGATCAGAGAGCTTACTCTAGGAGCAATATGTTAATCCTTGTTGCAGTTCCCTAAGTGAAATCTAGTAGGATCGCAAATACGTTTTGGATCCAAGACAACTCAGTTTTAACTTATCTAATCCAGTTGATGTCATAAAGTCACTTTTGCATTAATAAATCAAGCAATTGTTGTCTTTTGAAACAAGTGTACACCCTCCAGCACGACCACCATCACCACCATCACAATATCTGGACTTAAATATACGTCATATGTAATTTATAGATCTGGGAATATGTCAGAGTTGTTGCACTAAACAGCAGAATATCACCCTAACACTTCTCTGCCAAACACAGACATCAACAGTAAAACATAGCATTTGTAAGTAGTACTGATTATAGGCGTCATAATCTAGGTTCAAATAATTTTCAAGTCCTTAAACCATTAAAACACTCCATTAAACAAGAATAATTCATTGAGCGCTTGAGTACCCGACCAATATCAGACGCTCAGTTTTCATTAAAATCAAAACGCTAGGACGAGAAACACAAATGTGGCTGTATGCAATGAAACTGATCCCAGCACATCGATGTTTCTAAAAAAGAAAACACATAAACACAAAGAGAATAAACCCTTACTATATAAATCTTCAAGCTTCAGCGCTGTCTCACCTGGAAGAATGCCACGAATGCAGCAAAGATCTAGTTATAATTAAAACTATCAACTAGAGTAATTGACAGTTTGCGATTGCCACCAGCTATGTGTTCATAGGTTGAAATACATGGATGAGAAGTTATTAAGTCATACATTTTGTCAAGCCTTTCCCTGTATTTTCTCCCGTAATATCAAGAGTTGTCTTTTACCATACAAATATACTTTAACACAATATGTATTGTTACAGCGCTTTCATTAAACAAATATTTCAGTCTTACTAACGATTTATTCAATGTTATTGATATATTCTATCAACATGTAAATTTCTCTTAGTTCCAACTAATTAATATTCAACATTTACCATAAAATGTAGTACTGTGAACCAAGGATACTGTTTTCTAACACAATCAATGTCTTTTGAATTATACTTTGTACATCAATATGAAATTTCTCGTACTTATATCTGATTATATGCAAAGGATCTTCTTCCCTGGACTTCTCTTTGGAAGACTACATTGATCTATCGATCAGTCATCACTATCCAGTATAATACCAAATTCTAGAGCCTTGGCCAGGGCAGAGACAAAAGCTAAACTAGACACATTGGAACATATTTCAGTTCATCTATGAATCAGATTCGACAGCTGACAGTTTTACAACGTATCTAATTATGTACCTTCGTTGATAAATTAATTCTTGATTATCCTAGGGAGACAATATCAAATAGCTTCGTCAATTGCTATACTTGTCAACAATCCATAGTTGTATCGTCCTTGCAAAATCGGCACCAGCAATGGATATTTATCCTGTAATATTTCATTGCCATTCCAGTAACTGAAAATCTGATTATATACCTTTCATACCAAACTAGACACATCAGGAGGAAAACATGGATAATAGTATCAATAATAATATTAATAATAATAATAATAATAATAATAATAATAATAATAATATCACAACAACCAGCACGATCAAATTCAAAACACAAAAAAATTCTGACAAAACTAAAGAGAGTAAATTAAGTTTTAATAATATTCTCGTAGTCAAAATGTGTGAGTTTGTAGTACACTCTTGGAAAAAGTCACAGTTTACGATTGTCTAAGATATCTTTGTAATTCTTTCCTTGTAGCTTGTCCCTGGTTCCTGATTTCTGAAATTCTTTTAGAGCCCCGTGCATTGGACAATTTACTTCATAAGGGAACATTACTTCTGAAATTTATCAGAGTCCCTTAGACTTCCCTTCTGCAGATAAACTTGGAATGCCATAGTTTGCATTAGAAAGAACTTCATACTTTGAATTTCGTCTGGAAAAACTAACCCTATCGGTTAGCTTTGCCAATCTGAGTTAACTTTATCTAGCTGCCAAAACCGTCGCAAGCTAGCAATTTATTGCAAACCTGTCCGTTACGTAAGAATGTATGGTTACGTTTCACGCTGTTAAAGGCAACATGTGTTGCGAGAGAAAAGCTATGCAAATGCTGCAGTTTCGGCATAACGGTATTTTTACATCATAGGATTTTTCATGAAGTTTAATACGTGTCAATAATGTAACTATAAATTAATTAGTTACATTATGAAATATTAGTTTGTTTCTCAACACGTTGCTGAAGACAGCATTAACATGATGAAGGAAATGACCTTATTCATTGACGCAAAACATGATCACAGATTCACGTTCTACATTGCCGGACAAAAGCTCGAGGAGTCTCATTATTCTTTCTCACAACCCAAACTTATAAATTCGCTGGGCGGGAATGTTAAAAATCACCTGAAATAAATTACAATCTCATGGAACCAGGTCACCTAGTTTGTGGCTGGAAGATATGCAAACTTACCAACCAATCAAATGTAACATATATATTCACACACCTCTTAAAAGGATTCAAATTGTGATACAGGTTTACATTGAGGGTTAAAATATCATGCTTCAATTTTAAACTGGTTTGCCAACACATAATTCCAATGCGCGTGACATCCATATGCAAATTCTCCGCCATATATATATATATATATATATATATATATATATATATTTTTTCTTCTATTCAACTACAATCAGTAATTTAACAAGTACATTTAGTAATTATTGCATTTATTGTATACACGAGGAATAGGCAGGACGAAAGAGGAGTAGATTTACAATTAGAAATGGTCGTTCAGTTACCTTTTTAATTAAACTGATTTATAAGGTACTATTGTTGTGATATAAAGAGTAGAAACATTTCACATTTAGCTAAATGGCAAATAAATATAGAAAATACAGAATTCGAAATTCTCTCACGCGCTAGGGAGAGAGATAAACAGAGAGAGCGAAAAGCAGGAGAGGCAGAGAAAGAGGGAGACAGAAAGAAAGAGAGACAAAGAGAGAGAGAGAGAAAGGGAAAGAAAAAGAAATCAGCTAGTTTAATACTAAACACAATACTGTCAAAACGTTCATAACCACACTTTCCTTATTTAAGATCTAAAAAAACCGAACAGTTTGTTATATTGTATTCTCATTTAAAGACACAGAGATACATTTTAAAATAGTCTCACATCATTTAATTGTGAAATAAAGATAAGGAAAACAAAAAAAGTTATCAGTAGAGAAGAGATTTTCTGTCGCAAAAGTAGAAAAAGTAGAAATAATTTGCCACGCCTAAGTGAAAGTATCTTTATATTTGCAAAAAATTAATATCAACGCAATTGACTTTTAATGTCAAAAATAACGACCTTTTTAGTTTAGATCGTTATTATGTTCATATTATAAGATCTTATTCAAGAAAACTTTTCTCTGATACTCGCCAAATGGAAACAACAAACAACAATTCTTAAATATAATAATGACCCAGGCATATCGCTCCTCAAAATGTGAATATAACCTCGGTGATAGCATTGAATTAATATGTGATGTTACCGAAGGCAGCTATCAAATAAATCTCGAGCGATCAAATCAAGCTCAGCAGGGATATATTTTATACTCTTTTGCAACAACAGCTCCTCCAGGATTTCTAATTATTGAGGATCCAACTAATCCAGTCTATATGCGATGTCATAATGATTTGTTAACGAGAATTAATTTCAGACTCACTGACCAGTCCAATAATCTAATTGATTTACGAGGTGAGGTTCTACAAATTAGTCTGTTTTTGAAATCCTAAATGATTTTCATCGTACAAACAATTGTTAACCCATAGCAGCAGAAGGGGCGGCGACAACGACCATGGCGTCTTCGAGCAAGCGTTGGTTTGCCTTTTTTTACGATTTCGAGGAAGCCTCAGTTTGCCGAATCGACACCTACAAAACGTTGACGGATTTACTTTTCGAGGAAGCCTTAGTTTGCCGAATAGACGCCTAAAAGTTGTCCGATTCGCCCCCCTCTCTGCTGCTCTAGGGTTCAGCCAGCCTCAATGTACACAGCAAATATATGGTATATTAACTGTATATCCTATATTAAGTGTATTCACACGGATTCTCGTAATCATATTAACCATATTTATATATATGCATATATGCATTTTAATACAAATAATCACTCTTTAAGGGATTTTTCTTTTATGCCAATCGATATTGTGCACGGAGAAATGAACAGACTTATTAAAGAAAGTTATTGGATTAATCGGTTAGATACTGTTTATCCCAATAGCCTTAATACTAAGGCATTATATAAAATTGTATAGAATTTTAGTGGATGATTTGATATATTGTATTTATTTATATATGTATATATATATATATATATATATATATATATATATATAAAATATGTAGTTATATGTATTACTGTTAGTCTCTACATTATAATCTCACTCTGAGTTTTCATTAGAGACTCATGCATCATTCTGATCCAGTTGTGCATATGATATTTGTATAATAAAGAATATAAATTATGATGTTATGTCAATTACGTAATTATTGACATATAGACGTCATCCGCTTCTTTCAAAAGCATGACGTTATGTTAATGACGTAATTGTTTATAACTTTATAAACGTCATCAGTTTCTTTCAAATAAAGTTTGTGCCTGAAGAAGCATAAATGCGAAACTAGTCGCACAAGTTTATCGGCGTTTGTGTTGTTTTTTTATCCCCTATATATATATATATATATATATATATATATATATATATATATATATATATATATATATATATATATATATCGCATCAGCAAATTACACGGAATTCACAAACTACTTTTGGTGTACTCGTCAATCCAAAATAGTTGATCCGCTTTCAATTACTTGAAATAAATTGATCAGTGAAGTTTCAACATCATGGATATCCAACAGCATGGATAATTCCGATCCTCTTTGAAGGAATTATCCAAGGCCTGTTGACATTACATATCAGAAAACTTGAGAACTTACTGACATTACCAGTAGATGAAAGAGGATCGAAAGGTATGATTAACAAAGACCAACAATCGAAAGGTATGTCAACAAGAGACAATAAAAGGGTATGATAATCAGAGACAATGGAAAGGTATGACAATACGAGACAATTAAAAGGTAGGACAATACAAGAGAATCAAAATGTAAGACAATAAGGTGCAATGAAAGACAATCGATAGGTATGACAATAAGAGACAATCGAAAGGTATGACAAATAGAAACAATCGAAACGTATGACACTAAGAGACAATGGAATGGTATGAGAGACAATCGAGACAATCGAAAGGTATGAGAGAGAATGACCGACAATCAAAAGGTATGTCAATAAGAGATTTTGGAAAGGTAAGACAGTAAGAGACAGTCGAAAGGTATGAGATACAATGACCGATAATCAAAACTTATGACAATTAGAAAAAATCGAAAGGTATCACAATCAGAAACAATCAAAAGGTATGATAATCAGAAACAATCAAAACGTACGGCAAAATGAAACAACCAAAAGGTGTGGCAATAAGAAACAATAAAAAAATTATGACCAAAATAGACAATCGAAAGGTATGAAAATAGGAGAAAACCGAAGATATGACAACAAGAAACAATCAAAAGGTGTGGCAATAAAAGACAATCGAAAGCTATGTCAATAAGAGACAATCTAAAGGCATATCAATAAGATACAATCAAAAGATATGACATTAAGAAACAATCGAAAAGTGTGACAATAAGAGACACTCGAAAGGTCTGACAATATGAAACAATTGAAAGTATATCAATAAGAGACAATCGAAAGGTATGACAATAAGAGACAATCGAAAGGTGTGACCGTATGAGACAATCGAAAGGTACGAAAGACACTTTAGCTACTATATCTGGCTATTTCGATATTTTTTATATGTCAAACAAAATAATGTTATGATTATTTATCTACGGAAAATTAATATTTTTCTAAGACTTCATACAGTTAGAAAAACGAATGGCAAAATGCTAAACAGATAT